>OY735226.1:35170892-35368392 GCA_963457665.1 Thysanoteuthis rhombus | reverse complement strand
ATCAACATGCCAGCCAATTGCATGCATGATGTGGGATTCAACTCAATGTGATTTTCATTGCTCAGCAGGAACATGGTATAGAAATCTTTGCTTGACAAACAAAAGTTAGAAGCATCTACAACCAACGTTACCAGCGTTGCTGTTGATATATTGTAAAAAGTCGGTTTGTTAAAGTTACTTGACACTACCGGGAAAAGTGTACCCTATTTCACACAGGTATAATATGCCTGAAGTAGACTGTAAAATGGATTGACCGAAACGTCCTGTGAACAAAAGAAAATAACCAGAAGAGCGAGTTCCATTGTCTGAAAAACTCATTGAATAAATTAATGGACAACGTTTAAATTAATTTGAATTAACGAAGAATCACCCTAAGTTGGGAAGCTTTCGACAGAGCAAAGTTCAACATCCTAGAACAAAAAGTAAAATAAAAAATCTCATTAGTTTTTCAAAATAAGGGTCTACAACCAATGCGTCCTCTCGATAGTCACCCATGGAGCTGAGACATAGAGCATATCCCAAAGATTGGCTCTCAAACTTAGAATTATGCAACGTGACAGGAGAGAAGATCATGCTAAACATCACATGGAGATATTTAATGACAGCATAGTATATTAGAGAGAAAGCAGTCAGAGATATGAAATCCACCAGGAACTTCTCTTTTATAATGTCAGACAACGGCTAAACATCATGATTCACGAGGGGCATCCCCAGAGATCATGTGCAAAATTGTGACTGACAGAAAAAAGATGGCATGATAACCTAAACTGATTACGGAGATACTAACGCCGTGACGCTCAAGATCAAGAGATCTGTCGAATCCAAGGGACGGTCTATGTCAAACGACAGACATTAAAAGATGGATGGTAATGATGATATTCAAGGGTGATCACTTTTCGTAAGACTTTGGTGATGACTGCAAAGCTATGTGCAAACGTCAAGTAGATCGTTCCGATGGAAAAGGAGCGTAAAGCGGGGAATATCATAATGTCAAGATCCTTGAGTTCAATTCTGGAGAATCAAGAATTTGAATGAGACATTAAGAATCCATTGTGTAGAAACGTTTTCAAACTTCAGCTGCAAATTTAATTTTGTGTCAGTTGAGGAATGAATTTCTCCTCTTTTTCGGTTTGCGAAAACTTGCATTTTGTTTTGACACAATGCACCAAAATTTCCTCACTGGTGACTCTAATAGATGGAGATGAAAGTGAGACCAGAGTCAGTCTCACAACGTGTTTTGCACACGACTTCTCCTGTGTAGTGAGTTCGATCCTCGTGGGGTGTTCCACATATGTGGCCTTATATCCAGATTGAGTTGAATTTACTTAATAACCACCCAAAGGATCAGGAGATACAAAAGATACTAGAATATGCGAGACAGAGGGTGGGAGGGATCAGCTCTCTCTCTCTCTCTCTCTCTCTCTCTCTCTCTCTCTCTTTGGAAGTATTCGCTAATGAAACTAATTCAATCATCATAGAGTACTCCACAACTGCGACCTTACGCCAGACTAAGTTTAGTAAAGACGATTATAAGTAAATCGTCTGTTTCTTGGGTGATGACTTCCATTAGAGTTTGATGGTGACGATGTCCCAGTTTCCACTGCATGCATCAGCTTAGTGATCTTTGCAAGTTTAAAGTCTGGTCAAGACCAGGACTTTATCCTTCCAAGTTTTTATACCCCCACTCACCCAAAATCTACCGAAGGGATACTTCCAACCTAATTACACTGTTTATGTGGACTCAGCTGCTGAGTGCACTGGGAAAATTGTCCCAATGAAGACTTTTCCACACTCTTGGCTTCTGTACCTTCTGAGTGCGAAGCAGATGCGCTAACCATTACACTATCCCAGCAGAGTGAAGACTTTGGATCTAGTGAAGTAAGTGTCTGTTAGTCTGTTTCTTACAGATCATTCTTCTGTTTTCTATTTTTATCTATAGCAGGGTGGAGATCAAGTTGTTATTTCCTGAATTAGCTAAACCTGTAGGTAAGCAATTCTTATAAAATGATACAATGAAGATTAATCACATATAAACAGTTACTGCTAGAGTCGAGGCAAATGTCTATTCTTTTAGTGAAATCTTACTATATTTTGTCTGAATGATCATTCATTTTTAGTTTTAACACACCTATCAGATTTATTATTTGTTTCAGTTTTACTGAATTAAACTCTTGGTATTGGGCTGATTGTTACTTTATGGTTAAAAAAAATGCTTATTGTATTTTTAGTTTGGTTGTCTTAATTTTTAATTTGTTCTGAAAAAGTCAAGTTCGAGGATATGTATTCCACAGCACAGGCTACATACCCTTCTGCCGTATATCTATTTACTTATATGGGATAAGATAATAAAAAACAATGTTTTAGATGGTGCTTAGAGTTATGCTTATGCACATTTTCAAGATAGCAGCCCAAAAAATGTGACCAGGAGCACTCGGACAGACAGACAGACAGACACACACACACACACACACACACATACACACACACACACACACACACACACACACACAGGCATACACACATAGTCACATATAGAGACACATAGATACAGACACACAAAGAAGAATAAGTAGCCCACTTGGCTGGTTAATCGAGCGATCTGCGGGGCTACGATGATTCGATAGATATATGAATGAACTGACTAGGATTATTCAGATTCAGACCGGTTTCCACCGAGAGTCCAAATCGACAATGCAAGATTTTTTTTGATGTTACAAAAACAGACATATAAGAAACCGATCCTCAGTTGTCGGGGGAAGAGATCATTCTCACATGAATTGCCAGTTCAAGTTGAGTGGCCGTCCCTTGCGACTTCTAATCCGCCGTTTGTTATAATATAGATGACTAAACTTTCAACCGCGCATCAAAATGCTAAGGGCTTTTTTTCCCTTGTCAGAGGAAGGGAGTTGTGGCATCTGGGTACTGGGAGTTTATAAATGTTAGGGGTAGGGAGATCATGACTCTCCTTAAGCCTACCCTTCGCCACCATCCCTTGATATGCGTCTGTCTTCTGTACCGCGCCTTCAACCACTAAAGTCACGCACGCAGAACATCTTAAACATATGACAACAAGATCTATGTAACAAATGGTTGAATACGATCAGACACTGAAAATTTTTCATTTCCGGTCGCCAAACTTCCGGCTGACTGAGCGATCTTGAGTTTCTTTTACATTTTTTTCCTTTTTCCTTCCATTTTTTAATTTTTTTCCCATTGATTCGTCTTTTCTTTTACTCATTTGTTCCTATTTTCATTCCGAAATCCTTTCTTAAATCTTTTCTTTCATTCATTTCCTTTTTTCTTGAATTTTATTATTAGTAACTCTCGGTGTGTCATCCTTGTTTTTCTCCCCTCTCTCTTTGCCTTCTCCATTTCTTCTATTCTCTAACCCCTCTTTCTCCATACCCTCTTTGCCTTTTTTTCTATCTCTACCTTCTTCGTTTCTTCCTCTTCTATCTCACTCTCTCTATCTATCTCTTAAATTTCTCTCTCACTCACTCATTGCATGTTTCCTGTTTCTTCCTTTTCTCTCTTCGTCATTTCTTCCTTTCTCTCTCTGTCTCTTTCACTTGATCTTCTTTATTGTCCTCTTTTCTCCGCCCTTGTCTTCCCCATTACTTCTCTGTCTGTCTGTCTGTCTGTCTGTCTGTCTTCTTTGTTTCTTTATTTTCTACTCACCCCTTCACTTTCAAAATCTTAATCGTTTCTCTGTCTCTGGCTTCTTCGTTCCTTTCTTAAATCTCCCTCTTTTGGTATCCCTCTCTCTTTCACTTTGTCTTCTTCGATTCTTCATTTTCCTCTTTCTAACGCTCTCTTTGTTTTCTTGGTCTCCCTGCTTCTCTCTCTTTCTTCTCTCTTTCTCTTTCTCTCTCTCTCTCTCTCTCTCTCTGTTTTCGTTTCGGTCTCTTCCCACTCGGTGTCCTGGTCTATATTTCTTTTGTAATTGTTAAAGAAACCAGAGAAAAATCGGAACGAATGAACGGAAATACTAAGTCTTAACTCAAACGCTAACCATGTCGATGAGTCAATACGGGTAGGTATATTTCAATACGGGCAGATACATTTCACACACCAAAAAAGAAAGGAAATAGGACTGGCTGTGCATCCATACACACCTCTTTGTTTACGGGTATCGAACGGAAGTCCGATCAGGATGTGACAATCTCTGTTCACATTGATGCGCTTGTTCGTGTCCATGTTGAATCGTCTGAGTGTGTACATGAGTTCTAATGGTTAAATTTCTACTCACCTTGCTAAATTTTGGGTCCGTGGATAGTGCAGAATTTATTCGTACTCTATGAAGCGTATTTTTTCTCCTTGGTAAATTTGTGATAATGAGCCTTATCCAATCCAGTAGTTGAGCACACAGCAGAATTATTCAAGAATATATATATATATCTATGTATCTATCTATATACTCCTGTCTTGCAGTTTCCTGTATACGTGAGTGCTATATATACACATATATGTATATATATACTCCTGTCGAGTAGTTTTCTGAGTACGTGTTCGTTATATAATCATTGGATGGACGAATTATATCCGACATAATGGTGAACATTTATAGACTCTAAGGAAAAGCACAAGTTGCGTGAATAAGTTCATCCAACTTGTCGTTTTCCTTACTGCCTCTAGATTTTCATATAATTTTAGCCAATATCAATATCTGATCACTGGCCCTTGTAACCATCTCATCCAGGATGTTCGAGGCCTTATAAAAGCTAGGACTTAAAATGCTGATTTTGAGGGTGGGCAAACCCTGCCTACTCTGAAAACTGGTATATATATATATATATATATATATATATATGAGCTCTATTTCTCTCTATTTGATCCGGTGCCAAGCTAAGCTAAAAATTGCAAATATCCAGACAGAATGAGAGGAAGAACTCTTCTGAGCATGTATCCTACACTTGCTCATTATTTATGAAACATTCAAAAATATAAACAAATACTAGAGGTCATTTACCAGCCTTAAGAAAATTCTGAAGCTAGTAAAATTAGTTTCGCATAAGAGGATCAACAGTCAGCGTTCAATTACTTGTCTTTCTCATTTTGTTCGGAGAAGAACAAGAAAGAGAACAGACTCTGTTCAAGACCTGCGACGTTGTATAAACAATTTTTGACAGCATTTATCAACATTTATTTCTGTAATGAAAATATCAATAACTTTTTTAAAAAATAGTTATTTCCTATTGATGAATTATATGAATTAAAAAGTTTTTACATTAACCCAATATATTTGAGTGTCAATTACTGGAGCCCTTGACCGGTTCAAAGTGCCCATGAATGTTGCTAAGTATCTAATTGAATTTACATAGAACTAAGAGTATATGTGTTAACGTATATCAGTGTGTATGACTGCGTTGTTACAATCCTATATTTTAGGAATGTCTGTTCCATGTTTTCAGATAGTTGTGTGAGTATATATACTATATGTCAATGCGTGAATGTAGGTTTGTATGAATGTGAAAGTGCGTGTGGGAGTATGTATACTAATATATTTGTGCGTATATATGTGTATGTGCTTGTGTGTATGTGAGGGCATATGTGTGCATGTGCCTGTATATGTATTTGTGTGCATATGAATGTGTGTCCGTGAGTGCACTGCCAACGTCTTCATTATCCAAAAACAATTTTGTCCAAATCTAAAAAGCAGATTTGTGGAAAATGGCCGTGCAGATTACAAGATTCTCGCTTTTTTCTCCAGATCCAATTTTTGCCATTCCGCACCCCCACCCCCTCGATTCAATACTCACCCCAAGGCTGCTTTTTTTTTATTAATAAAGGAAAACTTTTTGCTGTTTTTATTCGTTGTTTTATTTAGTGATCATTGCTTCAAAGTACATGAACCTATGACGGTGTTTAACCAGCTTAGAGTGGCTCCATGAAGCTTTCAGTTTGGCACGTCATATGCACTTTTTCCTTCGTACTTAAGCAAGTTCATGGAACTCAATCTGATAGAGAAATGTGTATAATTTCATTATTTCGTTATGGTGGTGAATATGTCATACTTTTAAAAAAAGAAAAGAAAAGAACAACTTTTTTAGAGCTTTTGTGTGACTTTTAAAGCTTCTCTATGCTGGTTAAAGAACGCCATCAGTTTACGCACGACAAAACAAAGATTACCGTATATATATTTATATATATATATATATATATATATATATATGGGATATTTTGAACAAAATTTATTTTTCTGACAATATTCTACAACTCTACATATTTTCCGTTGTGTGTGTGTGAGAGAGTTTTTTTCTTGTGTGTTTGGTCGAAAGCGCTTGATGGACTACTCAGTGATCTCAGACAGTTAATTTACATTTGTGATCATGCGATAACACATCTTATTTGCAAACAACAAAGATTATTAGATAAGTGTGTGTGTGTGTGATCGAGCATTTTTCGGTCTTACTTCTGGCCATTATCAAGACGAGGGGAAATTGTGGATGTTGAATGTTTTTCGCATGTGAAAAAGGGAGAAAATACTGAGGAAAATGGCATAAATTGCATTGACAGATATTGGGAAATTGGGACTGAAGTGACACAAAAAATCTATTGAAAAAAGTTTTTTTAGTGCTTAGCGTTTAAAGCTGTAAAGCTTTCGAGACAATATATATTTAAATAAAATTAACACTACCTTCTTTAGGGTTGGGCGCTATTAGGTAGGGTACTCGTCTTTTACTGCTATAATGCAATGCTCTTTCAATTCTGGAATGAAGCACTTATGCGTAAGTAAATATATCGCATAATTCGATCCTATTGACATAGGGCAGGGATAGAACGTCTGCCTTTGGGTCAGGAGAGAAGGTTTTCATCCAACCTCGTGGTACTGGAAGGGATGTTGGAGAGTCTATAGCCACATTGAAGAGGTGTAATACAATGAAACAGCTGTCTGTGGTGACACAATTACTATATATATATATATATATATATATATATATATATATATATATATATTACTGGCATAGTACCCGTGAAATGTTGGGATTATCTGCGTATGGATAAATTATACAGATATACGTTTGTACGAATGTATTTATTGCAAATAGAAGAACGAAAATCTCGAATGATTTTCTACAACTCTCAACGTTTTCTGTTGTTTTCTTTTTACAGCATTTTAAAAGAATAATGAAACAGGATTGGGCCAAAAACGAATTAGTTTTTAATATGAGAAAGAGATCCATTTAATTCATGGAAAATCAGAGTTGCTTTTATTCAGTGGAATTGTTCTCTAGGCTATGAAGACATCAACAGCAGCAGCAGTAGTAGAACCATTAATAGTGATGAAGGCGCGAAAAAACGGACACAGGATAGTCCCACTTCCCGCTGGCTGCTTGCTTTAGTTTGGACAGGAAAAACAAAAAGCCCAAAGATAAAAAGTGACAACAGCATGCATGCATGCATATATATATATATATATATATATATATATATATATATATATATATATATATATATATATATATATATCAATTAATGAACATGCATTTTGTATTTACAACTATAAGAATTTTTCTATCTATAAAGACATAACGTTTTCTTCGGGGAAGAGTAAAATGCACCTTTAAATATTAGGAAATGATACCATCAAAGCAAGTCGAAATCTGTTTGCCGACCGCCAGGTTCTTTTCGCATTACTGCTTTCTAGAAAAGCGTAAAATTGAATTTCGCTGCATTTATGATGATCACTGACATCCGATAAGAGCATGGCAACACCTAGGACAGCTCATTGCCATGTGTCGTCCGTGGAGCAGCGTGCACGTGAGAAATGACTGGGTGCACTGTCCGGTTCTAGCTTAGCAGGATCATCGGCCGAGAATGTAGAATTATACCATTCCCACAAGGTCACCCATCTGGGTAATGAATAGGCTCGACGTCGCTCAACTTTGGTGAACAACCAGTATCGGTGTACCGAATCCGATTTGCCTTGTATTAGGTCTTTTTTTCTGATATTATGAAAATATACAGGCGTTAGATGAATGTAAGTGAGTTCGATCCTCACTGGGAAATCTTGTGATCATGTGTCAGACTAAGCTAAGTTTAGTTAATACCTTGGCGTTACTCCCCCTCCCCCAAAGTTGCTCCATAACAACCACTGCTTTCACTGCTTTCATTACGGCCTAGAAATTGTCATGAATCACTCCGATTCACTGCTTGAATAAGGAGACTCAAGATAGAAAAGGTGTATTTGTGTAACTGTCTGGATGGAAGGAAATGGAGGTAAGAAGATTATGTTGCAACAATCTTTTAAGTGGGGATAGCTTGCTCCAAAATAAGCATTTGGTAATTCTTGTTTTTACCTGGGCTCGACCATTGATGCCAGTGGGAACTAGGCGACCCTATCAGTCACTTCCCAGAAATATCTATATATCTCGAACATTTAACCGACATTTACGTAGATATCTTGGGAGAAAGGGAAGGTGGTGGTGGTGATAATGATGATGATGATGATTGTAAAGAACTGGACTGAAAGAAGAACTGCAAATCCAGACCAATAGGACGTAATAAACGTTTGTAAATGTGTATTCACCTCAAGGAGAACGGTTGAGCGTCATGTTTTGTGCAGTGGTCTTAATATTTATAATATTAACTAACAACATTCAAATAAAATGACCAAAACAAGAGTAAGGAATGCCCTTCTGCTGCCTACGGCTTCTGCCGTCCCTGTTCACGGCTCCACATATCACACTACTATTTACTCGGTCCGTTAGCGGGGGATAGGGTTGATTAATGCCTTTCCCAAATGCGTTCGATGTTCAAAGTGAACACAAACTATTCCAGCTGGAGTTTGAACTCGGTTCAGTAACTTTATTAAAGTCATTATCCACTCTACCACTCTCACCTCCAAATGACCAGAAGGAAAGATAAATTAGATTTTCTTTCATCACGATGAATAGAAATAGATAAATTGAATTTTTGCCCTCCCCCTCATTCCGACCGCTGATTAATTTGGGGATAAATTCCGATTCCACCGCCCTTATTAGGACCCCCCCTACTCGATAATTAATTTTTGGAAATCCTCCCTAAAAGTTGATGAGGTGAATGCGACTGCAAAATTTTCCCATCAAAAGACAACTATTATAAACAATACAAATTTCATCATCAGTCTTTTATCGTCCGTCGTTGGGCATAGACCTTACCCATAATTCGCCAGACATAGCCGTCGTGGAGCCAGTACTTTCTGAAGCTAGTACTTTTCTGCCTTGTTCGTCTATCCATCTGTATTTTGTCGGCCTCGGTTTTGCATGCGATATCTGTGGATTTATGCTGTGAGTTGTGATATCCACTGGTTGTTTGCGATTCATGCATCATGACCAGCCCATTGCCATTTGAGTATTCTAATGGATTCTATGATGTCTCGCACTCCTATTTTCTCCTTGATATATTATACTGTCTTGTGATCTCTCCATTTTATGTGTACGTTGCATCATTCTCAGTTTAAGGGTTAGTCTCTCGCTGGGTTCCCTGTTTCAGCTCCATAGGTGACTATCGGGAGGATGTATTGGTTATATACTCTTTTTTTAAGAGCTAATGGGATTTTCTTCGTCTTGAAGGTTGAGCTTTCTCTACCGAAGGCTTGCCATCTTAGGGTGATTCTTCGCTTGATTTTCTTCTGCTTTCATCGAGATTCATGTTCCAAAGCCATGAATGCAAGTTTAACCAAGTGTAAGTGTATCTGATAATTCTTGTTTGAAATGTGTACCACTAAAAGACTTCGAATTTTTCATCGAAAACAAAAGATTTTCTTGTCCCTGTCAACACTTCTCTAAGGACTTTTTTGTTCAGATCCAACACAATTGTGTTGGTGGGCCAGTTTCAAACCCCAACCCAAGGGCTTATTCGAACCACACCCGACTCATAGAATTATGACAGATTTTTTCAACCTCCCTGCTCAATTTAACCCCTTCCCCTACTTATTAAATTATGACAGGTTCTCGCGCCCCCACCCCAACGATTAAGCACCCAAGAATATCTATGCTTGATGTAAAATTGAGTCATGTTTGAGAAGGGGGGGGGTGAAGAAGGGCGACCGGAAGTTGGGAATGGCTTTGTCAGTTTTATGAAACGACGCCCCACCTCCAATCTCTGAGGGTTTTTACTTGAATCTTTTTTTTTTACTTTTGTTTTGAACTTTGGAATTCTGTGCTTAATGAAAAGATTTCTTTTTTTGCGGGGGAGAAATGCACGGATCCGTAATAAATCCGGCTTTAATGACACAACTGCCAAATACACTGAACTAAAGAGAGAGAGAGAAAGAAAAATAATATCCCATTTCATTTAGCAATTACACATGTGTAGGGTTTTTCAACGTTGGTCGATTCAGGGTTTTTTTCCAAAATAGGTTGCATGGAAAAAAACTTTTATAAATTGACCATTGAGTAGATATCTTCCATTGTGTCTTTTCCCCCAAACAAAAGAAACCATACATATATATGTGCGTGAAAGCGTGTGTGCGAATTGTTTGTGTAGGAAAAGAGACTCAATCGAAGATTTCTCTCTCTGTCTCTTTATCTTAATCATAACCACAAAATTGTAAATATCGATATATTTACGCTCCATTTCAAGATTCATTGAATCGCAATTGTAGTAAGTTCCCCAACGCTGACCACAGCAACAGCTGTCCCTCACATATCACAGGTTTCACCTCGTCTCTGAGTTCCTCATGGTTCTCACAACAGGTGTTTCGACGTATTACGACTCTCCAGTGTGGCTATAGACTCAACATCCACCTAGTACCGCTAGGGATTGAAACCTTCGCTCCAGACCCTCCAGACCCAGGGGTGTTCTATTCCTGTCCTATGCAGAACTGGGCGGTGGATAGGACCGAGTTTAGCTATATCTATTTTACGCATAAATCGCCATCTACTAGAGTGCTCGATTCAAGAGTTGGAAGAGCGTTGCATACATGTATATTACTTGTCATCAGTATTTAAACAAACACATTTTGCTTCTAATCCATTGGTTTTGAGAGTTAAGACAGGAATATATTGCAAGAAAAGCACTGTTTATCTATCCTTCTAAAATCTTTCTCAGAACCGATCAAGGAGATTGAAAAAGGAAAACTCAGATTATTTTATGAGAAAGTTACTAAACTATTAAATCAATTTTGATCCCCCAAATCATAATCCATAATGGTCCCTACAAATTTTGTGCTTGTTCAAAAACTTATAAAGAGTACCCTATACTAAGAAATGCGTCTAAGTATTTGAACGAACTGTTTATTTATTTTCATTGATACTTTTTCTAAGAATTTCACAGACAAATACGACACGAGGTTAAATTGGCCGATAAGAAAATGCTGGTCTTTTCTATCCTAACTTTAAATTAACAAGCTGCATTCATCAATCCAATCCCTAAATGTTTTGTTTCTCAACAAAACATTTCTTTTATCTCGAACATCTATTTCGCTTCACAGTCACTAGGAAGACACTATCAGAATCGATCACGGGGATTGAAAAAGTGAACTCACATTGATATATAGAAGAGTTACCAAACTAGTAAGTTGATTTGGATGACCCTCAGCTCAGAATCCAAATGGTCTGTGCAAATCTTAAGCAATGAAAACAGCTTTAATGCTTCTTCAAGTGCATATAAGCAGCATCCTACGGAAAGTAATGCTCGGAAGTATTTGAACAACGATCTGTTTTCATTTATTTTTATTTATCCTTTTTCATTTCTTCCATATGATTTCCGTCCGGCTTTGAATATCAATTTATGTATGAGCTCAGCCACCCCCAAAATCTAAAATAGCAGAATTGCAAAGTAACCGGACAAAAATTATTTGTCGTGTTGCGTAGATGCTTACACAATACTGATATGTTTGAAGATAAAATTCATACCATTTAATCTTTGGGGATCTTTTTCAGCTTCTGCTAAATAACCCTTTTCTTACTAACACCCTCCTCACCCAATGAAATTTCAAACATGGGATTAATCAAAATTTTACTAGTGTTTTTTTAGTGATAGTAGAGTGAAAGAGATGTTCGGAATAAATGCAGTGTTGTGTTGAAAGAAACAATTAGGAATTTGGATCAATGAATTCGACTGGCTGAGTTCAAAGTTAGGAAAGAGAAGAACAGCATTTCCTTACAGGCCAATTAAACCTCGTGTCGTATTTTTTCTTGAAATTCTTTGTGAAAGGATCAATGAAAATGAATAAAAACTGTTTGTTTGCTATTATACTTTGGTGCCTTACTTAGTATAAAGTATTGCTCGTAAGTATTTGAACAAACACAAAATCAGTTTTTTATTGCCCAAGATTGTAGGGATCATCATGGATTTTGAGCCGGGGGGATCAAATTAATTCAGTAGTTGGGCAACTCTTCCATATAAACAATGTGAATTCACTTTTTCATTTTTCTTGATCAGTTCTGAAAAAGATTTTATAAGGATAGAAAAACAAAGCTTTTATGCATAATGTTTCTGTTTTTAACTCTAAAACCAAGCGATTAGTAGCTAAATATCTGTTTGTTCAAATACTAATCTCAATATATATACATATATATATATATATATATATATATATATATATATATATATATATATATATGTATATATACATATATATGTGTGTGTGTGTGTGTGTGTGTATACTTACAGAATTGAGGAAAGTGAAGGGAAATGATAATAAATGGGAAAATATTTAGACACGTCAAGAAAAAAAAGAGGAATAGATTTGTCAATAACATTTGTTCCAGCTGATTTCTGCTTGTAGATTGACTTCCTGCAGCGGCATATTGTAACAATATCAGTGTTTTTCGGTCCACTGGTAAAATGGTGTTCAAATGGCAATAATGAGAATCACAGTCGTTCATACAACGTCACTCATGGAAAACCATTGTGAACGCACACGCATACGCAAGCACACTCATACATACATACACACACGGGCGCACGCGCTCACGCACAACTGCGCGCGCGCGTGGCCGAAGAGAAAAAATGAAAATGATACACTGGGATCATTTTTCTAACAAATTAAATTCTCTTTCTAAAACGAGGCTGGTAAAGAGATTTTCAAGTCGTTCCATTTTGAGTGATGTATATTTTTTATCGAACACTTCACAGATTTTCCCTTTCTTTTTGTTTTATTACACAGAAGAAAGATAAAGAATTTGACGGGGGGTTCTTCACAATTTTTACGCGATGGAGTAAAGATATAAACCTTGGCTGTGCTTTATCCACCAAAGAAGAAAAGTAATCAGTTTTTTTCATTTGATTTTTAACAATTCCGTTGGTAGCAATTTCAAACCGACGTGAAAGTCTATTTTGTAACATTGAAAAAATCACAAATATAAGAGAAGTATCTGCAAAATTTGTAGTATCAGTAGCAACAATCAACCACTCCCCCTTTCAGTCTGCTTATCAAACTACCTAAATTTCTTTTCCCTTTCCATTCCCACTGTCTTCTTATACTACTCAACTTCTTTCTTTCCTCTCCCTTCCTACCGTATCTGTATCACTCATAGTATCAGTAGCAGCCATCAGTCAAGCCTATTGTTGAACACTAACAAGCTTTTAATGGATTGTGTCAAGTGAAAGTAAAGTGAAAGACTGTTTCACCAAACTTCCGAATTGGGAGCAACTATGTCAGCTGCAAGACGTGTTCTATATATTTACCCAACCGCAGCATAGCCCAGCACTAGGTCAAATGATGACCATTTAAGACCGGAGAAAGATTTTATTTATCTGAAAATGACCTGTTAATCATGGAAATTATCATTCCAAACCTTTGCTTGTACTAGGGATCGAACACCGACAACTGGTGCCGCTGGTAAAAGTGTAATTGCTTCTGTCACTGAACTGGCCATGTACAGATGTTTATTATGCTTAGCTTAGACTGAGACAAAGCCAAATGTTGAGGGAAAAGATCAAATGCTTGCATTGCACCAATTCTTCAAATTGGGGGGGGGGTCCTTCCGTGTGTGTGTGTATGTCTGAACCGAATTCGGCGCCCCAACTCACCAAAGCATCTCGTAAAGATCTTGGTCAATGATTCAGTGATTTCTTCTCTCACTCGAAGGTGATTTCTCACCCAACATTCTTCGACAAAATGAAAGACATTGTTAATTTCGTGTCCTGTAGCGATGAGGAACCCTTAGGAAAAAAGATACTTCTACTTTCTCTGCTCCTATTCTAGATGTGTTTGCATTCTGAGATTATTTCCTAATCGTATTAGCAAACTAACACTTGAAAATTTATACAAGAAAGCCCATTCTTTGGTTTCAGAAGTAGATAAACAAATCGGTTAACCACGGAGAAACCACGCTATATCACACTTGATTGCAAGTAGCCATGCGAAGTTGGAACAGACAGTGAAATAGAAAGTGAATAAAAAGGAGAGAGAGAAGGATATGTGTAGATATTTACTTGACTTAGCCTTGTATAAGGCCATGATAATGCGACACACAACCATCCGTACGTCTGGTTTGCAGGTGTCCATTTAAAGTAAGTAGTTACTTGACTTAGCATGGTGTGGCACAAGACAAAAATAGTACATTAGTGATATTTGCCAAGTTTGGTATATATGGTAGATAAGGTTTAGTGTCAACCTCCAATGGAATATATAGGGGCAGTGACGTCCAGGTTTCCAATGCATGCATCGGCTCAGTGATCCTTGTAAGTTTCATGTCTGGACAATTTTATGACCCCCCCCCCCCAACCCTGGTAGGATACAAGTCCATTGAAGGGATATCTCCTCTCCAATCACACGTCTTAGTGTTTTCAAATAGCAGCTGAACGTTCGGGGGAAATTCGTCCTAATGAAGAGCTTTCCACACTCACACGGGGAATCAAACCCGCGTGTGAGGCAGACGTGCTACCCATTACAGCGAACTTACACTATCCGAGTGGTGTTATTATCATGGCAGCGGCCACAATTATGGAACACTCAATCTTTAACAAATCCTCTCTACTAACAATGGCCTGCGAGATTTACTTGCAAACAATCGTTCTAGGACTGGCGCTCCTAAAATGACGCAAAATATGCACACCATATTTACAAGGTAAAAACTTGGTAAAGGAACCGAAGAACCGACTCGCCGAATAAACTATCTTTGTAACGGCATTTGTTCTACGGTCCTCTTTAATGCCGCATACGTTTGTTTTTATATTCTTGCAAGACTATTATCGAAGATTATACCTTTTTACAAGCAAATTAAAAAGATTAGCTTGCCGTTTTCCTCTGACTTGCATGCCTTATTTTTTTTTCAATCAGCATGCCGTATTTTTAAAAATCTAACGGTAAATCTATTATAACAGGTCTCTCCGGGTATGCCGTAATAACGGGAGTCTACTGAATTCGGAGAAGATGGTGTTAATGGCGGGTCTGTTTAAAGAAAAAAAAACTCTAATTAGAATCTGCGTTGGTCACAACTGTTTTCCATACGAAATAATTCGAAACAGGGCGGCACTTGAAATTAAGGGAAATGACTTCCTGGTTGGGGGCGGGAGACATTTGACAGAAAAAATATTTGGGAATGCGTTTCTCGTTGGGAAAATAAGCTGGCGGCTCTTATAATTGAACCCACATTGTGACATGTGTATGAAGAGTTTTTCCTTCATTTTTTTTCAATGGAGCCTCACTCGGCACACACTCGTACACAAACACACCCAAATTCTTAATTGCTCTCTGTTTTCTTTTGTCTCCCCCCCCTCTATCACTCTCCTCCCCTATTCCTCTTCTCCTTCTCTCAGAAGTTTCGTCATTACGGAAGTGACGGAAAAGGGGAGCAAATTTTCTCCGTTCAAACCATGAGTGTGATGAATGAAATGTAAACTTTATCGCTCCACGAAGTTCACACTGAGCGGGGGGGGGGGTGTTCTAGAATATTTTTTTTTGGTGGGGGGGGGGACAAAATGGAGAAAAAAAAATCATATTTTTACAAATAAATTCATGGAAAAGAAAACAAATTCTGAAACAAGAAAGTAATATGTGATCCGACATTTTTCACTTAGATTTGAGTGGTAGCTTTTTTGCATTCAAATTGACAAAAGAGATAAGTAAAAAAACTTAGTCAAAGAAATTTATCACTGAACTAATAAATAAGAATTATCATAAGAATAAGACTGAAAACAACTTTATATTAGATGAAGCACAGAATAATGGTTTTTCGTTTTTATGGTTAGTTTATTAATACTTAGTATTTGAGTTCCTATCAAATTTCTTTTCTTAAAAAAAGTTAAAACTGTACATTGTCCTGAAGTCCCTGGATCTCTCCTGGATCTGCGCCTTTAGAAAGTTTCAGAAATCAAAAGCAACAAATTAAAAACATTTATAAAAAAAACAGCAAAAACAAAGAAAAAATTGAAATCATAGTTTTTGGCATTTTGTATGGGGTATTTCATTCCTAATATTTTCTTCCGGTTTAGGATAGAGCTTATGTTTGTGGCGCTGGTCTGAGCACTTGCACACGCTCTTTAGGAAATTGCAATCGATCACGTCCCATAACTACCAGGGTGCTGGGATGGAAGTAGCATCAACATTCTGAGAAAATATGAGAGCAATTTAGAAATCAAAATGTGACAAAGCCACCGGTATCAATGGCACCCATCTAGAGATTTGAAGGCTCAGAGACCAAGCCTTGCATGCAAGGCACCATGAAATCCTGGCCAGTTGTGGGAGACAAGGCAAACTATCCCGACATTTGAAAAAAAAGCAGTCATCGTAACCCTTTACAAAAAGGGAAAACTAAAACTTCTCAAATACCAGGGTGTTACGCTAATCTCGTATTGTTGGCAAAATGTTCGCGATGATTCAGCTGGATAAATTAGTAACAAAGGTTATTGCTGACTACCTCCCTGAGAGCTATGGTTGGTAACTGACGTGGTCTTTATTCTAAGACAAATCCAATAACAATATCGCAAACAAAATAAATGACAATATGTCATCTTTGTTGACCTGACTAAGGTGTTCAATACCGTATGCAGGCTGGAATTTGGGAAAATCTTGGGAAAGCTTGATTGCCAACCCCAAATTCTCGGTATAATTATCCAACTGCACAAAGAATTGCTAGCCAAGTCAGAAACGACAGCGGCCTTCCAAGACCCCAAAATGGTGTAGAACTGGGTTGGGTTCTGACTCTTACACTATTCCCAACATTCTTCAGGATGATGTTGAAACAGGCTTCAGGGTTAATACAAAACAAAGAAAACGTGTACATTCACACGCGTGCAAGTTGCAACCTCTTCAACCTCTTCCAATTTGAATAAAGAGCCTATCAACAGATTGACAAGAGCAATTCAAACCTTCGTCGAACCGTACAAAAGGTGCCTGTATCAATAAGGACTCAGGAAACACCCAAAAATAAAAATTATGAAGTTTTTGTGCTGCCTATTCTGCCTCACGTTGCTGAATCCTAAGTCATCTACCGGCCTCACGCCTCCTCGAAAACTGGCAACTGTCTCTGCACTAATCTCAAATTGCACTGGAATGACTTCATTACAAAAGTGGAATCCTAACACTAACATTCGTGTTTTCTACATTCCCCAGATCTCTAAATGTAGCCACTCTGGAAAAACCTCGCAGGCCACTGATGGTCCAGCGTCAGCTGTGAGCCCCCTCCAAATTCTTCTTTCACAAAGCCAATCCAAAACGAAGAAAAAGAAAGAAAAGAAGAAGAAAAGGAAAAAGGAGATCTATGACCATTTTGATGATAAAGAGCAACAACTGTCGTATCAAACCAAGAAAAACAGGACCAGTCCTCCCAGACTCGTGCTCTACAATTCTGGAAGAGGTAAAGATTATTTGGCCCGTCATCACTCCGATAATCTGCGTAAATAAACTTGTCTAAAATGTGATAAACGGCACAGATGACATTGACGAAAACTGACCTGATCCTTATCGGCAAGCACGTGTGTCTTGAATGGATAGCCAGTAGACCACCTATTCAACAAACTTTTCACTGTCTCAACATTTTAGGAGACCTCTCAGTTCTCAATCCTCAAACCCGAACAAGAACTCTGTTTTCTTGGTCTAATCAATATTCGAATATTTTCATATAACGAATGAAGTACATGTTCCCAATCATGTTTCTAACATTCCAATGTCAGCGATGGTTAATTCTTAGGTAGGGGGGCAAACGGGACACCTCCAATGAATCCTTTTGGGATTGAACCTGGAACCATTAGATTACTTGCAGTAATTCTGTCCGACTCTCTAACCGGTGGCGTTGTCACAATCCCAGTGTAAGGTAATAATGATAATAATAATTCGAAAATATTACTACTGCTAAGAGGGGAGTGCGGTCTATATACCCCCGTCGGTTAAATAAAGGGTTCGATTCGTTACTTCCCCCACACCTACCAGATGATACCTGATGAAGGCCGTAGAGTACAACGGCCGAAACGTTGTATGGAAAACAACCAAGATAAGGATAGTCCAAACAATAATAAAGATGATAATGGTGCAGTACAACTGTTTTATGTAATCCCGAATTAATGTTCCCTTGTAGAATGTGTCATTATATGCTGCCATTATTCCATCGAGTCATCCCAAGATCAGGCCATACGTCAATATGCGGAGAAAGAAACACTTGGTCTAGACTGCGTAAATAGAATAAACAATTCAAGAAAATGGGGCTGCTGCAGGAATCAAACCTACGTTGAAGCAGCTACCTTATCGGTAGCAGGTTCGATTCTTGCCACAGTCCCATTTTCCTTCAGTTGTTCATTCTATTTACGCAGTCTAGGCTCAGCGACTCATTCTCTGTGTAATAAGGGGAGGTAATTTCAAATAGAGTTTCAAATAATATGATACATTCATTAATATTTTGTCGGGTTGTGTATCCATTTCTTAATAAT
Source organism: Thysanoteuthis rhombus (assembly GCA_963457665.1). NCBI lineage: Eukaryota > Metazoa > Mollusca > Cephalopoda > Oegopsida > Thysanoteuthidae > Thysanoteuthis > Thysanoteuthis major. The sequence goes on along the minus strand of OY735226.1, from coordinate 35,349,594 downwards.
CTAGTTAGATATTATGATTGGATGAAAATAGAAACAACCAAATACCCGATGATTGCAATGGAGCGCAAATAATATGAAGTAACAAAGTTGTAAATATCTATCTATCTATCTATCTATCTATCTATATATATATATATATATATATATATATATATATATATATATATATATATATATATATATATATATACATTTAAATTATTTATCTATAAAAGTATAATTGATTAATGCACTTTTATGATGCATTTCAGGCAGGGGAATAAAGGAAAAAAAAAGGAAAACATAAGACCGTTTATTCTGCATATAGTTTGATGTAAAGTTGTATGAGCTCATACAAATATTGGTGTCAGATACTCTCCAGTGTAGTTGTGGTTAGCGTTTAAATTTTCTCTTTGATAGGTTTTTGTTTTTTATTTTCATTTTTTTTTTTTTTTCATTTTGCTATGCAACACCGGTGCACGAGACAACACGCTCTCTAAGTACGGATATTACATATTACACCTGAAGAAAGCCGTAGAATGAATCGGCCTAAACGACGTGTTGATATCAGAGATGGAGAAAAGAGATTGAATCATCCGAGCAAAAGTTGATATGTAAAGGAGAAAAAAACGTAATTTCGGGTAAAATCCAAACGGTGTTTCCGTTTTCATATTTGAATTTTCAAAATAAAATCAACTGATAACTTGAAAAACTATATATTTCAAGAAACAAATCAAAACCTAAATCAAATAAATTGATTGTATACAACAGTCCAATCGGTGAGTCAATGACTCCCCAAATTTATAGAAAGTGCTTCCTTTTGTTATCGAAAATATGCTCAATACTGGCCATCCTCTTAATTGTAAGCATTCACTGCGTGTTAGTTAATTTAGTTCATCTCCTGAAAGGTAAACTTGTCGAATTCTCGCTGAAGAACTTTCACTCTGAGTTTCTGATAACAGAAATATTATCAGAAACACCAGGATTCGGAATAATAAGCTCTGCCAACACAAGAAAGAATAGTAAGATTAACAGACAAAAACAATTTCCAGTAGTGTTGAAAGCTCCACAGGCAATTTCCCGTCCGACCTCATTTACTTAAAGACTTCTTACCACCATAAATTTTCTGTCAGTCCAACTGCGGGGCAACAAATCAAAGCCGACTAAACCCTGAGGGAACGAGACCCACCTTCCAGTCCCCGACCGATTTGGCCATAGTTTGGCACTGTAGTTCCGACCCGACCCGGCCAACTGTGTGATCCAAGACACGTGTGGCCCGATAAGATTGTAATAATAGACGTTACATCCGTTCTTTTCGATGACGCTTAGGTTCCCTCACTCTTTCGTTCCCTGCCTCTTTCGTTCTATGCCTTTTCGTTGGCCAACGTTTAACCCCCTAAAGGGCCACCTGTAGATACACTATTGTCTTACGGTCACATTTCTTTGACCTGGCTATCATGCTCTTTCCCCCACCTTTTATTTCTTTCTCATTTTTCTTCCTCTCTCTCTCTCTTTCTTCCATCCTATCTTAATCTTTCGATCTTTCTTCCCCTCTCACTTTCTCTTTTCGTTCTATCTTTTTTCTGTTTGTCTTCCTTTCTTTCATTCTTTCTTTCTTTCTTTATATTCTCTTTCCGTTTTTTCATTCATTTACTCTCTTTTTTCTTTGACTTCATCTTTCGTACTTTTTGTTTTTCTTTCCCTCTTTCTCCCTTTATTTGTTCTTTCTACGTTTCGTACTTTCTTTTTTTATTCTCTCTCTGTCTATTCCCTTCAATTTCTTTCTTCTTTTCTTTGACTCCTTCTTTCCAACTTTCTTTCTTTCTTTCCCTCTTTCTTCCTTATTTTTTCTCCCTCCCTTTCGTTCTTTCTTCCTTTTTATTCTCTTTCTGTCTTTCCCTTCATTTTCTTTCTTTTTTTATCTTCGATTTCGAAATACTAAATTCCATCCTTCGATTAGTCTGAAAAAGAAAGCTTTTAAATCTATGTCAACAGGACTATAGTTTGGGCTGTGCGAAAAGTGTGGCTGCACAGTGACCCAAGAACTTTGCCCCCGTCCCATCAAAAGATGTCTTGAATTTTTTTCCAATGTTTTCCAGTATTTCGATTTGTTTGAGGATTTATCATGCTACATTGAGAATTATTGATCCATAAATGATTTTACGTTAAATCAAACATCATAATTTGAAAATAATAGCTGAACTCAAAAATAGTATAAGTACTCGGCTCTATCAAAGTTACATTGGCCCTGTGTGATATGATTCCTTTTTTTCCCTAACAATTAAGTTGGTATTTGATCATCAAAGGGATCAACGACTTGCAAGAATTGCTATCAGCGCGGAGAATTATCAGCGAAAGATATCAAGTTCAATCCACATACTAGACCGGAAGGAGCCCGTTTCCACAAACTAAGATAGTCTCCTAGAAGATGACCAATTCTGATTTTGATTATATAATGGATCAGTTTCCCCTTTTTAGTGTCGGTCAGTCAAAAGCTTTGGTACTCGATTGCTATGGATACAAATAAAGATAAACAAACGGAAAATCTTTCAAAATCTATTGTTTTAATCGGGGGTCGGCAAACTACGGCCTGTGGACCAAATCAGGCCCGCCATAATATTTCATCCAACCCATATGAAATATGATATTATTCTTCAATGATATTTTCTACATTCTTCTTCTTTTAATCAAATAAGGTGAAAAAAAGCGTATCTGTTGTTTATGTATCTGATAAGTATGAACGAAAATCATAATATAAAATAGATAATTTTAGTATGAATTGAAACTTATTTTATTTTCAAAAATACTTTTTAAATGGTTTCTAATAATAATCAAAGAAAACTATTATATTATGTAAAGCAGTTAATCTTCAGAAAATGTTCATTTGATAATAGTATATTTCCAATAAACTTGACTTTGACTGTTATAATCAATCACTGACAAGATCCTTGATTATGATTGAAAATTTCAATTATAGCAGTTTTGGTTGGGAGCAGGATTTCGATTACAATTTTTATTAAATCATTTGTTTTATCATTCTTAATGACTGATGTAACAGCTGACATTGAAAGTTCATAAGAAATACTTGATTATCTATTTACTAAAGGATATCCGTGCCTTTGTAAGTATGTTCGCTGATGACACAAAGATCTACTCCCATTAACATCCGATGAATCTCGAGATATTTTCATGGAGGAACTCAACACATTACAACAGTGGGCCCAATCTATGCAGATTAAATTTCATCCCAACAAATGCAAGGTCATGCACTTCGGTTGGAATAACTCAAGAAGAGACTATACCAAGATGACGGAACACAATACTCACTGAAGGAATTTACAGAGGAGAAGGATATTGGCGTTTATGCAGACAATTCACTCAACTTCACTGCGAATATATATAACAGAATGAATCTAACAAATACTCGGTTACATACGACAATCATTGAAATACGACGATCAGGAGAGCTTCCCTTTACTTTATAAATCTCTGATATGTCCCCGTCAGGAGTTCGCTTCTTGCATATGGTCTCCTCAAATTAAACACAACTCAGATGCCATCAATAGAGTATAGAGAACCACCAAGATCATTTTGGGACTGGGAAATATACCTTACACAGAAAAATTAAAACAACTTAATCTAGAGACCCCGAAATACAGAAGAAAACTTGTTGAATCATTAAGCCAGCCGCAGACAGTTTGGTCAAAACAAATTTCACAATCAATTTTCTTATTAGTCCACTCCAACTAAAGTGAAGCTGGTTTAATGACACAATTAAATGCTGTCATATACAGACAATTTCAAGTCAATTATTCTCACAGATTTTTCATCTTAAAAACTACCGCTAAAAGAATCGTGTTAGCGTTAATATTTACTCTTTATGGGAAATATAAATCAATATAGTTTAAAAATAATTGACGAAATATAGTGTTATCTTAGTTTTACATATATATCCATGGTTTTACTTTCAGTTTTTTTCGATCTGCGAGCCAAAAAACACTACCAATTAGGCCCACTTCCCCAAAAGATTGCTGACCGCTGATTTGAATAATTGACCTCACTCCTGCCCCTAAACATAACAAAAGAAAAAAACAAAAAAACAACTACAAGAGAAATAGATGATATGAAAGTCATGTGTCTGATGTGGTATTTAACGATAGGTAAAACGAGTGTCTTTGACGAATTAATTGCACCTGATAAAAAGAGAAACTTGCATGAACCTTCAAGTTAACCATTTCTGATTTTTGACGAGTATTTTCTTCCAACTTGATTTTCGTCACACCGTTAGTCTATGGCAGTAAATAAACATTGCAAATCGGAGGGAAAGAACGAGGCTCCAGGCTTAATTGTTTTCTTTCGATCAATACCTAGGCATGGATTACTTTTTTCTTTCCGCCGCTATGGGTAAATCGCTGGGCAGACTCGAGTCTCCATCACTTGGAGTCTATGTCTGAGGTCTGGAAGAATCCCTTGGCAGAACCACTGGCCAACCTGTAGGTCAAGTGTGACAAGTAAGGTAGTAATTTTGGTCAAAACCACGATGTCACCAGATATCTGTGGTGTTGGATAGGATACAGACGGGCTTTCTCCTTCGGAAATGAGAAAAAAGATGATGATGATGATGATGATGATGATGATGATGATGATGATGATGATGATGATGATGTGCATTTCTTGTTTTTTTTTTTCATTCAGAGGAAGAAGAACGTGCGCATATTTCTCGGAATTGATTTGAGCGTCAATATCTATAATTATCCAGTACACGTGTGTGTATGTGTGTGAGAGAGAGAGAGAGAGAAAGAGAGAGAGAGAGAGAGAGAGGGAGAGGGAGAGAGAGAGAGAAAGAGAAATAGACAGGCAGACAGAGTCAGAGGAACAAAGAGACTGAGAAAGAGAGGGGGAGAATTTCACTTATCAGAACATCTATTTTCCCGTCATTCATTCTGCGTATGTGTTCAAAGACTTTCCTTGAAGCAAATACTTACACCACGACTGCAATAGAGGATGATGGTAACAAGGAAATTGCAAAGTTAATCTATTTAAAAAACATCTTGTTAATCGAGATTTGCTTTATGAGAATATTGCATGTTTACAAAAGTTCATTTTGGAAAAAAACGGTTTTCAATTGTGTAATTAGTCCGTAGTTCATGAAAAAGGCGCAAGGAACTTTTGCATACGTCTAAAATTCATCATCATCATCATCATCATCATCATCATCATCATCATCATCATCATCATCATCATCATCATCATCATCAGCAGCAGCAGCAGCAGCAGCAGCAGCAGCAGCAGCAGCAAAAAACAAAAACAAAAAAGAACCCAATTAAACCTGTGGCAGCAGCAGAAGCCTTTTAAAATCCACTGATGGACATCTACTTATTAGAGGATCTGTTTGTTCATTTCACATCAAACATCACAAAATACGAAACAAAAAATTAAAGAAAAAGTCTATCTCGTGGCTGAAATAGTTACGCATTTCCTATCTGTGTCAGAGGTCAGTATTCCAGCTCAGGTAAAAAGCCAGAATTCCGAATGTTGATTTTCCAAGTTTTTCCCAGTTGGAAGGTTGACGCAGTATTTATACTCATTTGGCCTTATGCCAGACCATGCTTAATTTAGTAACCATTGAAAAAAATGAGAGAGTCTAGAGGACCAAAAAAGAAATGAAATAGCTGAAATAATCACAGAAACATTAAAACAAGATGAAATCCAGATTTAAAAAAAGAGGAAAAATATCCAAAAAATTGTTTCGAAAAGAATAATCCTTAATATAGTGGAGTTAAGGGAAGCATATGTAAACAAAACTGCAAGTGATAGGTAATGGCTGATGCTGATATGTGATGAAACTGTGTCTAGACGTTTTGAGAACGAAAATTTTGTCGATTTTTGATTTTTTTGAAATTATCAATCAGCTGCCAGATGTTATGTCGAACTGAGTCCGTTTTACTGATAAACATGGAAACGTCGATATCAAGAAGTACGCGTCATAGAACAGAAACTACGGCATGTCTGCAATCAGTATGTCTTTAATTACCTATATCACACATCTTTTAATAAAAATTTTACAAAAAAAATTGTTGATTTCTTTGGGGTCTCCATTCGCACTGCCAGACAGTCTTTACAGTTCAATAATCGAGGGGTTAAAGATGGAATTGGTACAGTGAGTTCAAACTCAGAGAGAAAAATTTCTTTTTCCCTCTCAGTGCTTGTATAATTTTGGATGTGTCTATATTATATGAAGTACTAAATTTAATGTTTTTCTCTAAATTTCATGTGCTTTCAATTTGTTAGACCTTCTGGAAATTTGGCAGGAAATATTTCAATTTTTATGTGAGCGAGATACTATTTACAACATCGCTATAATGTTAAACAACGGTCTTAATTTCCATTCGCATGGATGCGAATTACTCTTTCTCTCATTGCTTATGTCTGTTTGCCAAAAGGTTGCCTGCTGACTTGTGCTTATCTGCTTTGAAATGTGTGCTGGACCACTCGGTGAGGTATCACAGAGGGAAAACAAAGGTATATTCGAAATCAGCAGATAAGAATTGCCGGAAACGTACATATTAAGGTCGAATTTTTTCAAAAATTAACCATCAATTCTGTGTTGGTGGTTTTGGGCGTCTGTACACATAATAAAAAACCAAAGTTAACGCCAAAGAAATCATTGGGACCAACAATACACAAATGTTTATAGACGCGTTCTATGTAATTGGCGGACCCATTGGGGAAAATTTACTTTTCTTTCAGTTTCCTGTGCTCCCAATTTATGAGACATCCAAATTTTTGGAAATCTGTCCGTTTTTAGAAAAGATATATTTGAAGGTTTTATGGGGGGGGGGGTCTATTTACAATGTAGCTATGTTACTGAACTGTATCATTACATTCCATTTATCGTAGGTGACCATGGACGTGGATTTCTCCTTCTATCAGTGCTAATCCCAGTTTGGCAGAGTCTTTTTAAGGGTAGCCCTAAACTGATAATCAAAGATGTTTTCTCAGAGCAAAACCGATAACCCTAATTTGACCCTAATCCCAAACCAAACAATAATAAAACAGGTGCACAATTTAAATCCCGTAGTCTGCTTTGACATGAGGACAACGTTGGCCTGAAATGATCAGATGAATTTTCAGTTTTCAGAAAAAAAAAAATATCCGAAGAGGGGCTACGCATACCTGACCGGCGTTTTCAACAAATAAAATATGATTTTTTTCCTTATGTTGTCATGTTTAGAGATTTTCCCCGGGCAACGCCATGTATCTCAGCTAGTTACGATGTATTGATTTTTAACTACAAAAAGTATACTCAAAATCGCATTGTACTAGAGTGAAAGTGGGATATTTCATTTTACTAAAAACTTTAACTGAATAATATGTTGATTTATTTTTAAAAAAAAATGATTTTCAATTTGAAAATGAGTCGTAGGACAGGTGTTCGGTTAGTATATACGAACAAAATAACAATCATCAGGTTCTACCGAGATTTGAACTCGGATCGCTGGATTCAGAGTCCAGAGTGCTAACCATTACACCATAGAACCCTCGCTAAGGTTGAATTAGGTAACATAACATTAGATTAGTTAGACAGGTGAACGTGTGGTACAGAGAAATGAAAGCTGAATATCAAGTTACTTCAGTAAGCTTCTGCTGATTTCACATGCGCCGATGCAAAAATGATTATGGAAATGGGTTTAGGCAACTAAGTATACGGTAAGGCTCAGATTTTGGAACTACGTATACGGTAAGACTGGGTTTTTGGAACTGGGGTATACGTCAATGTATTCAGTAGTATTTATTGGACATACAAAAAAATTGGAAATTTATGTATTCGCGATACCCCCGCGTATACCATTTCCATCCCTGACTAATAAGAATTAGAAATAGAGTTCTGTATCGGAAACCATTGTCTTCGGCAGTTTAGTTAACATAACATGAAACGGCATTAATGTTGAACTGATAATTGCCACAAATGATTTTGTTTTAATGTCATTTTTTGGACTAAAAAAAACGGAGATTAGAAGAAATCATTATTGAATCGGGTCCAATACATAAATTCAAAAACGTTATAAAGAGAATGAAATATTTCAAGATTTTTCATGAAAGAAGATCAACAGGTTTTACCGAGACTTGAACCGGGATCGCTGAATACAAAGTTTACACCATAGAACCTCACCCAAGAATCCTAACCCGATTATTTATCTTGATTACGTAGCAAATGAATATTTATCATCGGTTGATTACAGTGCAGTTGTACCTTGGTGTCTCAGCTTGTTAATGAGTAATATAACTTACTTGTGGTTTTTGATCAGTTATTCAATCACCAACTTGAAATCCACTGTGAAAGTGATCATCAATGGAAAACTCTTTATTGTAGGTCAGAAGATCTCACTAAAATTTGTTAAAGCAAATATTCTTTAGTTGTTAGTATAAGCCACTCAGCGACAATGAAAAGAGTGTATTGATTTTGTTACCACTAATAGGGAGCGTGAAGTCGTCGTGGCTGAGTGGTTAAGGCGGTGGCCTGGAAAGCCATTGGGTCTCTCTGCATAGATTCGTAATCTACGAATGTACATTTTCCTATTTAGATTTGAGAACTTATCAAAATTTCTCTTTTCTTACGTCATAATTCGAATCAATCGTAACTTCTTCGGATAGGAATAGATTAGGGAAAAAGATATTTTTAAGCAGCAAATATTTACATACGATAGTATGTGTTACTAAAGCATGCAGTCTACAACAATATTTGTAGCTTACGATACAGTATTGTACGATCTACCAAGAAACAATCTGACTCGACTGACCCTAATAACAAGTGTAGACCACAAGTAAGAGAAAAATGACTCGTATATTCCAACAAAGAAATAAAATCTGTGTACATACCTTTTAATTAATATTCAAGGGACTTTCTTTTCATTTCTGTTTATATGAAATAATACATTTACCTTTATGCTTCTTAACCATTTTACTAACAAATACAGTTAATAAAACGTTACTATGATTGTATTTAGTATAACGTAGGGGGTGGTCCCGATTGCACATTGTAAAGTTTCACATCATCGCTCAATCGATAAGAAGAAATAAGAGAATTAATGAAAGGAAAACAATACCCAGAGAGACGGAGCCATGTATGCAAAGAATAAACTTGAGATTTCAATGAATATTCATTCAATTTTTTGGTTCTATTCATCAACTTAGTATTGATGAGTAGTGGCAATTCAGCATTCATATTACAAATTTTGTAATTATCTTAGATTAATAAAATGTTTAAAACATTTTCAGTTCTTTTTATCAAATAAAACATTAAATCAATTTTTCTAGGTATCTTATCGACTTTTCCATTTAATTTTCTATTTCATCTTTTGAATTTCTTTTAGTTTTATTTACATGAAATAAAACAACGTATTTGCTTGAATTTTGTGAATAAAATCTATGGTAAATACATAAAGTTTATTTAATGTAACTTGGATTAAAATTCTTTTGAATAATCATAAAACTCCAAGGTAGCAACATAATTTTCCATTTTAGGTAAATAAGACGGAAAATAAGATAAACATAATTAAGGTTTACTTAATGTAGATAGAATTCAGAAATCTAATGAACCATAGTAAATCCGGAAGGTAAGTACACATATTTTTACTCAATGTAAATCTACACTAACATACATATTTTTTATCAACCTGTAGTGTAAATATTCTGGGTTGACCATATGCTAAATAAATAAATGTCCCCGTAGACTGTACACAATAGGGGCACCCAATAGTTGATGATACTAGCAATAGACAGAGCACGAAAAGAAGTAAATCAATGATAAGTTAATATTGAAAAACAGGTTTTGTTATTCCATAGAAACCATCACCTGTCCAACGTCTTTTGGTAGCATGTCGTGTTGGAGGTAATCAATTAAGATCGGAAAAAAGGGTGATCAATGAATAAGTTACTTCTCTTGCTTTGTGTAGGGTAGTGGTCACTAAAGAGGTCCGAATTAAATAAACAACATAAAACAAGCGTGAAAACTAACGGATACAAAAAAAGGATCAGTTTAGATAAAGTTTACAAATTTAAATAAGTTTGTAGACTTAAATACCCCACAGAAATTCCATTGGGTGGGGATGGGGGTTAAAAACATAAATAATGAGTTAATGCTTAAATGTTTAAAAAATCAGAATAAGGAGTAAATGTTGGTACAGCATGATTGTGCAACACAAATAGCCAGCCAAACAATCAGCTAGATCAAATTAAAAGCTGAAGAAACCTATGTTGATATTGTCAGCACTGTCGGAACCAGGGGGAGGGAAGGATTCAGACCTCATCTTCTTCAAGACCGACCTACGCGATTCGTAGATCGGGGAAAAAACCGTGGCAGAGGATAGGATGAGGCTAGTCCAACGGAAATGTAACATAAATTATCTAAACATTCAAAGAAATCATGACACCTCACCAGAAGGTTACATTTTGGCCAAACTCAGATACATACGTGCCTAGCTGTCTGCTTGGTTCGCCATCATGCTTACAGACCGCACTCTTTGTGGAAGAAGGCTGAAAATTCAAACATTTACTCTTACTATGTCTAGAAAAAAGGCTTTTTTTTCATTACCCCCAATAGGTTTTTAGTGGGGTAGGGGTCAATTTGCAATGTAAGCTTATGCTAAATCGATCCTGAGCTTTTGTAGTGATCACTGTCAAACAAAAGGCGAGAGAAGTAACTTATACATTGATCCCCCATTTAGCATTTTTTTAGTTGATCACCCCCAATATGACATGCTGCCAAAAGACGTTGGTCATGTGACGGTTTCTAAGTGAGTAATATCGTCTACAACTTATTTAGTAAAATCAATCAATTCCTATCTCTTTCCCATTTTCCTAAGTCAGATTGGTTTAAGATCAATCCTTCTCCCTATCATTCTGCTCAAGAACGGGGGTGTTCAGTTGACAAAACCTAGCAGTAAGGATGATCAGTTTATGATAATTGGGTAGCAGGATATTTAAACGGTTTTTCTTAGTGGAAAGGATGTTGAAATGATCCGATTGAAGTCTGTGTTTTATTTGCAGTTTTTTTCTTTCTTTCTCGGCGATGGAGCCGAGGTCCAAATTTCAGGTGGTTGTTGCTCATATCTACATTTGTGGATATGATTTTACAAAAGACAATATAGAGAGAAAATAGAATTGTTGGTAAAAATAAGAAATTTATTTCATTGACATGCTTCGCCAAGAAAAGGCTTTTCACCAGGCTAGACCTGTTAATGGAATGAATTGTCCATTTTTACCAATAATTTAATTTTCTTTTCCAATTGTATTTTCTAATATCTTGTCAGATAATTCTTATCTTAATACTGATCATTTTTGTATATTTTGACAGAATTCAACTTGTTAGACATATTTTGGGGGTATTCAGATAACTAAATTATATTCGTTCTGACCAGAATTGTTTTGAGAATTACCATTTTAAAGGATTGTTTCCTGATGTTCGGAAATTCATTGCTTTCCTCAACATTTCTCAGCGCCTCAATTCTGATTATCGTTTTTTCTCTTTCAGAGGTGGATTTTCAAACAGAATGAATTAGAATTAGTCATCAAAAATCTGGCAATGTGTTTTGTATTTAAACCTTTAACTTGCTACACTGTGCAACTTGAAAAAAAAGTTCCTTGATAAAAAGTGTTATTTTCTGGTTGATTATGTCTAAAAAGTATAGAAAATGTCAACAATTCCCTTCAAGTTTTGCTTTGGCGGCCAAGAACATGATAATTTGTAATCTACTTGTTATCAATGGGACAACAGGCCAATTTGCACATTTCTAATTTCATAAAGTGAGAAAATAATTACATATGCATATCAACGTCTTGACAGAAAAAAAAGCAAACAGTTTGAAAGGAGTAATTGGCATTTCCTCTACTTTTTACACATAAGCAATCAGAAAATAACACTCACTACCCTGGAAGAAAAATCGCGTTGCACGGTGTCATTATCAAGTCAGGTGTGTGGAAAAAAATCAACGGGTAACCCAATGAGTAATGGTCGTTGTTTGGGATCCTAAGATAGCAAAAATACTGCTTAAATCCCGAAAGACTTTATAATGATTAAAGGCAAGGTCTGGGGTCGAAAAAATATCAGTAACAGTATACAAAAGACAGAAAGGAGGAAAATTCTGATATGAAACATTCAAAATACAAAAAAATAAATCGAACATGCAGGCCAAATACACACGCACACGCATTCACACACACTAGCATACATATATTCAACCAGAGAGATGGAGAGAGGGAGAGAAACATGTGCACACACACATACATATATATGTACTTACATATGATAAATAACAAAAACTACATGTATTATGACACGGTATTAAAAATAACATTGCAAACTAAATATGAAAATAAAAATTTGAGGAGAGATGATGTTAGATCAACACTGCTGAGGAGCCATGTTAAAAAAGCAGTTTTGTTGTTAAATCCCAGAAACGGTTACATGGAAAATAACTGATGATCCCCACAAGAAAAATTCACACATAGTATTCATATATAATTCTGTGTAAAACATAAACCTTCGAAAATCTTACATAAATTGCATTAACAGATATTCGAAAATAATCGACTGAAATGACCGAAACTTAAAAATTAATATTTTACATCTTTAAAGTTAAAACTTTCCAGATTTTACATATATACATATATATATATGTATATATATATATATATGTATATATATATATATATATATATATATATATATATATATATATATATATATATATATATATATATATCGATACACCTTAGTATGCAAGTTAGCACTTACAACTACACGTACCAGCATATCATTAAATATTCTCATATGCACCAACATATATGCACACACTGACAAGTTCAGTCACATACACACACACACACACACACACACATACACACGCGCACACACATAATTATACTTGTATATTTGTGTGTATGCATACTATGATAAAAGCATATGAATACACTAAGATACCTCTGTGCACACATACACATACACACGCACATATATTGCCATCTTCGCAAAAGCAATACCTTAATGAATATCGAATTGATGTCGACACGTATACACTCATAGCTTCACACTCTCATGTCGGCAAATTGTTCTCGTGTGAACACGCGTCGAACTCTGCCGGCACGGGTCAGCCTCACGCAAGTCGTGGGATTTCCTGCCCCCGGGAACAATCAGTCTCTCTTGACGTCCGTATATTTCGTCCGTACAACTGACTACCGGATTCTCAGGAGCAAGCCTAAAAACTCTTACTACACGACATTCTCCTCATCTACCTCCCCTTTTACCTTCTATCTCTCTCCCCCTCTCTCTCCCTCTCTCTCGCTCGCTCGCTCTCTCTCCGTCTACTCATCTTCAGTTTTTCTTTTATCTCATGACTTATTTTTTTTCTTTTTTTTATCCTCACTCAGTTCCTCCTAAATTTTATTGTCTTCTTCTTCTTCTTCTTCTTCTTCTTCTTCTTCTTCTTCTTCTTCCCTCTCCTCCTCCTACTATAACTTATTCCTCCCTCCTTATTTCCTTTCTTCTTCTTCTATAGTCGCCTTTTTTTTTCATTTGCTATAAGCGTTTACCTGTGCATGCTGTTATATTTGTGTGTGCCCGCGCGCGCGCATGTGTTTTGGCCTCTTGACATTCTGTGTACGGATATGTGCCTCTTCTTAAAGCGTAACTCTTTGAAAGCGTGAGACTTAAAAGTGTTAGTCTCGAGATAATAAGCAACCCCCCCCTCGTGCCTTAATGTATGCGTGTGCGTACATACCTTTTGGCCCTTGCTCTCTTTTCATCTTTTTTTCCTCCTCTTTTTTCATGTAAGCATTAAATAGTTTCGCACGCGTTTTTATTCTGAAGCGTTCCCTTGTTTCAGCAAATCTTTTTTTCACCTGAGAAACTGTTCTCACATCTCCATTGTATGTACACCGCCAATTACAATCTCTCACTTGTTCTTGCATTATTGTTATTTCTTACCAAACGTTTATTGTAATAAATACTTATTCCATTACCGCTGCCCGAGACCACAAACTTTCCCTGTTGAAGCATCATTTAGAATTAAACTCCAGGTTAAATAAGGTTTCGAATTCCAAGTCAATTAAGGGAGAACGTTATATATAATATACAATATGCACTTGGCAACATGAGCGTATGGGAACTCTTTGGTTAAGGAGGTTGTAAAGAGGTTAATTTGCACAAAACTTTACACGCTTTTAGCTCAAAAATTTAATGCACTATTTCGCCAGCATTTGCTTGGTACGCCTAAGGTTTGATGATCGGATAACTTTTGGAAGTAATCATATCGTTATGAACATGATTGGTTTGAGTTTTGATCTATCAAGCATCTGTGCCAATGGCAGGTCCGGGAAAAGCTGGTAATAGGCCTTGGCTACATGAGTGATATAGGCTTTCTTTCAAAATGTTCATTATTTTTGTAATCAGTGTTCAATACATATGATTTCTGTTTGTGTAAATACATGTAATGTGCTCAATGTACTTGCAAGAAATAGAACAAAAGAATTAGGACGATTTATAAAAAAGTTGTGGCAAGCAATTTTATTCAAATGAATATGATAATAAAGTACAGTACTTTGATAAGAAGCTGTAAATAATATATACGTTCTTGTCTAGCCAAGGGTGAATTCAAGGGCATAGCTGTGGGATCGCCCCGGGCCCGTAACGAATGCACCCCCAAAAAGTTTTATAAATAGTAGTTCACCAACTATATTTCTTCAAACATTATACGACAAATCCCATTAAATGTTGGAGAGGCTCCTCAAAGAGCTAAGTCCTCCTGAAATCTTTAATTACGTTACTGCTTACAAACCCCTGGCTTTTGAAATGTTTATCTACAGACCATTTGTCATACCTTTGTAGATTCGCAGGGTTACAGGGTCCCGAGGTTCGTGACCACTACGCTAAATATTGGAGGGTGAGGTGACTCATAGGGCCAAGCCTCGCCCCCGAATCTCCAGCTACGCCCTGGTCGAATCCGCAGGACTATTTTGGCTTTGAAGCAAACCAGGAAGCCTTACGTGCTGATCGATCTTGAAATACAAATCGAACATATTCTGCAATCGCAAAAAATTACCTTTACTTCACATGATAACAAATAACCTGTTCGTCTGCAGTGAATGATGTGCAAGGCTTTAAATACGACAGTATGCTTGATTGCTCTGTCCGCACGCATTTTTCTATCGAATAGTTATTTATAAGCACTCAAAAATCCAACCGACCGGCCATAAACCTACTTTTCAGCAACCATCGCAACACTGCCAATCGTAGAGGAAATATCTTGCAAGGTCATTTTGTGGGTGTAGGAGCGCTCAAAAATTGTTCCTATATTCTTCTGGCCAGAAAATTATTTTATGGGAAAGGAAATCAAACTGCAAATCCGATAACGAAATATTGTAAGTTTATGTAAGTGTACTTGTAGAATCTACGATCACTTTGTAACGAAATTTTTCGAACTTAATTGGATAGGAGGTTGTATGTCCATCAACTTTGAGAATGAGGGGGATATATGACACTTGTGTACATGCTAATAAAAAAGAGTTATTTTAAAATCTTTGCAGAAAAATAGCTTATCTAATTTTATGGAAGCAACGGAAATAGGTTCAGTTAGTCACTTATTAGAAACCATCATGTCAAATGTCTTTTGGCTGCATGCTGTGTTGGGTGTGATCAATGAATAAGTTATTTCTCTCACGTTGGTCAGTAATAAATTTTTTAAAAAGTCCGAATTTTCATACAACAAGTCTAAATGCTACCAGACACAAACCAAGCGACCAGTTTTGCCTAGACTTAAATTGCAAATTGACATCCCCCATTATAAACCAAGTTTTTTCTTGCGGGGTTGAAAAAACAAAAAAAAAATTTTTTTAGATGTTTCGATTTTCAGCCGTCTTGCTCCACTGGTACCTCCCCAGAAGAAAAAAAATAGAGAAGTAACATATTCATTGATCATCTTTTTCTCCAATATTTTTTCATTGATCACCCCCAACACAACATGCTGATGGTTTTATATTCAGTGACAAACCAGAGCTGTTATCAATCCCTTAGCTGGGGCATAAGGACACAATCATGCCACGCCATTTAATTCTTGTTTTAAGCTTTGTTTTCTGCTTCTCTCCATGTGAGACATCTCTTCCATATCCGTCCTCACTGTATTCAGCCAGGTGGCTTTGGCCTACGTCTCTTTCTCTTCTGGTATACATAGATGTGTGTGCATATGGGCGCGTTTGTGTATGCACCTAAGAATGTGTGCAAACATTATTATCAATGAGTTGATGGTGAGTAACAGCTAACACCAATCGCCAAACAATCGCCAGAAAATCGTCAACCAGAGCTGAGACAGCATAGGTTTCTTCAGTTTTTAATTGATTTTCGCTGGCTGCCTATTGATCTATTTTTGTGAGTGTCACGTGTATAAGTTGAGCCAAAGGATCTAACGGGCTGAAAATTTCATTTCAGCATTTTTAGATTTTTTTGATATCATACCTAGAAAAACTCTTAGAAAATCCTTCCCGATTTGGGTTTTTCTTTGGGGGCAATTACAATGTAAATTGATCCCTTAGTTTGTGCCTGGCAGCATGCACGCTTGCATTTTTTTCCAATTTGTAGTGGTCACTGTCCAACAAAAGGCGTTTTTCATTAATCACCCTTTTCCTCATTTGTTATCTCTATTGTCTATCAAATATTCTTGTAATATGGCCTGCCCATTGCCAACATACTACCAAAACACGTTGGTCATGTGATGATTTTTATTGAATGACTAACCAGACCTGTTTTTTTACATTTAAAGCCTAAACTCATTATTGGTAAGTCGGGTGTGTGGGAAAGAATTGGTGTCTAACCAATGAGTATCTGCTCTATTCAGTGACTAACCAGACCTGTTTACTTTTTTTTGTTAGTCATTGCAAACACCTTTTCCTTGAAGTGTTGCTGCAGGTGTGTATGTGCAAGTGAATATTGTTGATTTACTAAGCATAGCATAGTCTTGGCACAAGGCCACGAACATGGGCGATCAAAGATGTTTACTAAGAATAGCTTGGTTTTTGCATAAGACTGCAAGCAAGAGACAGTGAGAATCGAACTGACAAATTACGACGTACGATATCAGCTTACTAATGATTACACCACGTGGATGCCACCTTGTGCGACCAAATATAAAATTTATGGATAATATTTGATTGGGGCAAAGTGGTTTAACAATCATCAGCATAGATAACGGATTTGGCAAGTTCGAACATTAACTGGGGCTGATTGTATTTATTTTTCTACAAACGACCTTTGAAGAGGTTTTTCCCTTCACAGTACACAGTTAGTCACCATTAACAGGAGCCTTTAATATATACTAGCATAATGCCCGTGAAAATAACGGGATTATTTACGTTTGGGTCGGCATTTATGCCGAGGATCAGAGTACCTGTGTCACTCCTTGCTTTGAATTGGAGGTCTGTGAATTCTTGCGTGCACACCTTTGAGAAGAGAGAGCAAAATGGGATACTCTGGTAGGCCTGGGTGAGAACGTTATCGGGAGAGTGGTGAAAAGGAAAGACGTGACTGACTGGGCGATTTCTACAAGTGCTCGACAGTCCTCTTACTGAGTGAGTTGGCAAAATCAAATCGGCTGTGTTGACAATTTTTTTCAATCTATATCATAAAAATCTACGATAAGGGATCATATCTGATAATATGATGCGTGATAAAAGTTAATGTACAGTCATTTTATTTGAAATTTTAGCTGGACATTTTAAAAGTTTCAACAATCAATATCGAACCATACTTGGCTAAACTGGATGCTGTAATTCATTTTTAAGCCTTAAGGAAGGGGTATTTTCATTGTAACTACAATGCTAAACCTGAACGTTACTTGCTGTCCGTTATACGGGATTGCACCTTCGAAGTACAGGGTTCTTTCCATTAGTTCCTTTCGGTTACTTTCTTATTTCTCAAAAGAAAAATATCGGACAATCTTTAGTTTCCTTAACACAAATATTTCAACCCCCCCCCCGCGTCGGAATCGGCTACGGATGCACAAAAAGGCAAAAACTATTCGGTTACGCTGGGTGATATTCAAAGCAAAAAAATATAATTTATGAACTAACTTCTGTTTTTCTTTCATGAATTTTTCACACATTCGCACATTCGATGTTAAAACAACAAGCAAAAGTGTTTTTAAACTCGAATGATTAATTCATTCTAATTCTTTTGTACGGTTTCAGTTAGGTCACTAGGTTTCATAAATTTCATACTATTCAATTAACTGCGAGTTAATACCCTCAAATAATTTTTGGATCGTGCTGCTTCCGTCCACCAGTTTGTTTTTATAAGAAGAGACACATTGAAGAACTAATTCCATGCTAATATGCTAATATGCTAATATCTCTCTCTCTCTCTCTCTCTCTCTCTCTCTCTCTCTCTATATATATATATATATATATATATATATATATATATATATATATTGTTTTTGACGTGTTTAGATAAGTCTGTACATGTAGATACATATTCATCCGTCAGTAGTTCCACATATTTTAGTAGCATATAGATATTCCTACTTGAGTTACGACATGGGTAAAAAAAGCACATGAATAATGGTGAGTTTGGATATAAAGTACGAAACGAAAGAGGTAAGATATTGTAAACTTTGCAACTGCAAAATCATAAATACCTTCTTCAAGGAGAAACCCAATTGAAAATAGACTTGGAAGAGCCTCGACTACGAAACCAAGAATAAAATAGACTAACGGACAAAACGACACCATCAAAGACATTCAAGTCCTAAGCCAAGTAAACATAGGAAGCGACCAGAGAATGGTAATATGTAAGATGCAAATGAACACCAATTGAGAACAGAGAAAAATATTGCACGCCAAACTGCAATTGCTAAACGTATCAAAAGACCTTACCCGACTCTTCAAGTTTGAATTAAAAAAATAGATATAAAATCCTTACCGTAGGGAACAACACCAAAACCAACACCTATACCAAAATCAACGAACTCCACAACAAAATAACAACCTCTCTAACAGAAACTATCACTATGTGTAAACCATTAGTAAAATCTCAGACGAAACCAGGAAACTCAGTAACAAGCGCAGAAACCTCAAGCCACCGACAACAACAAGGGAAAATTGAGTAGGCCGAACTGAACAAAACAATCAAAAATAAATTAAGTGAAGAAAAAAGAAGGTACCCGACAGCAATCATTGAAACAACTCTCAAAACTATAAACAAAGCTCTCAGTACAGGACTGAAACAAAAGACTAGCATACTCGAAGAAAACGCAGACATAACAACAGACAAAGACAGAATAGTCGAATGCTCCCAAGAATTCTACCAAAAACTCTACTCTTCAAGACATGGACTACAAAATACGGGGCAAAAAACGCAAGACGCGAACAATCAGTTCCCAGAAATTATACCATGGGAGGTAAAACAAGCCATCAAACAAACAAGAAAAGGAAAAACTGCTGGACCAGATGACATCACCATCGATCTAGTCAAAAAAGTTGGTAAGATCCTCACAAAAAACTAGCTATTCTATTCAACTTATGTCTAGAACCAAGAGAGAGAGAGAGAGAGAGAGAGAGAGAGAGAGAGAGAGAGAGAGAGAGAGAGAGAGAGAGAGAGAGAAGTCCCGGAAGACTGGAACACGGCAATCATAATGCTTCTACATAAAAAGGGAACCTAAAGACCTCAACAACTACAGACCTATAAGCCTACTCGACTGCACCAACAAACTTTTCTCAAAAATCATCACCAACCAGATCACTGAAACACGAGATGGAAACCAGCCACGTGAACAAGCGAGCTTTTGAATAAACTACTCGACCATGGACCATCTTCATTCAATAAATCAGCTGAAAGAGAATGCATCAGAATACAAAATGCCACTCGCTGAAGCATTTATAAACTTCAAGAAGGATTTTGACTTTGTGGAAATCCCCATAGTCATGAAGGCCATCTCTCTACATAGTATAGACCCTGCAACATATATACAATCACATTAGCTCCTTCACCTGGCTACATGAAGACACTGAGCCCATCCAGCACCAAAAGGAATAACATAAGGTGATACCAAACTCTTCACTGCCTGCTTCGAGATGATCTTCCGAAACCTAGACTGGGAGAATAGTGGATTCAGAATAAACGGCGAATATCTTAGCAACCTCAGATTTGCAGATGATATCGCTCTATTCGCATGGACCTGCATAACCTCCAACTAATTCTAGATGAACTAAATGAAGAAAGCAAGAAAATCAGCCTACATGTGAACTTTAGCAAAACGAAGGTCATGTGTAACAACCTCGTCGAAAATAAGAAGACAGCTATAAAAATTAGAGACGCAAAACTGGTGAAAGTAGACGACAACATTTACGTAGGGCCACAAATCTCCATGAAACCCACAAAAGATGGAGAAATCAAGCGAAGAATCTAGGATGGCTAGCCTTCAGCAGAGCAAGCTCAACTTTTAAAAGCAAGAAAATCCCAAAAATTAATTAATTAATCAGTTAATTAAGAGAAGGGTATACAACCAATGCATCCTTTCGATAGTCACCTATGGAGCTGAAACATGGGACCTAACCAAGAGACAGACCCGTAGACTGAGAAGCATGCAACGTGCACTTTTCGGCATGGATTAAGGTGTAGTATCTGTTCCCCGGCAGAGACCGAGGCACCGGTACTGACAATTGCCTGTCGAATGGGTCGGAGATTGTGTGTCAGTGAGCATCAAAGACCAGGTGCACCGGTGCCATGCATCAGCCAATGAGGTTATACTGGGACTGCGCATTGGTACGTGCATTGGGAGCATTTTGACTCGTCCTTGGGCTCTCCCACTATTACTTGGCCCAGCAGTGGGGGATCCGTTGCCTTAGGGCAGCACTGTCCCATTGCACTTAAAGGGACAGATCAGGATTGTCCTGACGCTTTCGTGATTGCGGTTGCTTTAGCGATCTCGGTTGCTCGGCAACCAAAGTCGTGTCGGCTGGAGCTATTTTTGATGGGTTGCTCCTTTTTCCCCATGTAAAGCCCTGACCTTGTGTCGCATTTTGCTCTGGTGGGAAAGTAAATAAAGAGATGTTCAACCTCACAAAACTGCACAGAATATCAAGAAGAAAACAAGAATCCGGGATATCATAGAATCTATTAAAAAACTCAAATGGCAATGGGTTTGTCATGTTGCAAGATTGGCAGACAACCGATTGTCATCACGACTCACAACATGGATCCCCAGAGATCACATGCGAAACCGAGGCCAGCAGAATACAGGATGGAGAGACGATCTAGACAAATTTAGAGAGTACTGGCTTCGCGACGCCCTCGACAGAGAGGTGTGGCGAATCCTGGGTAAAGTCCGTAGCCAACGATGAACGATAAAAGACTGATGATGATGATGATGATGCTTCAAGTGTTATGTCGGTGTGAGTATGTTTCTCTCTTTCTTCGCCCGTCTGTGTGTGTGTGAGCTCCCCGACTTTTTTCTTCCTTCCTTTCTTTCTTTCTTTCTTTCTTTCTTTCTTTCTTTCTTTCTTTCTTTCTTTCTTTCTTTCTTTCTCTTCTTTTATTTGCTTCTCTTTCTTTTCCCCCTCCTCCTTTATACTTATACCTTTTCCCCTCATATACGCTCTCTTTCTCCCCCTTCCTCCCACTATTAATGTGTGAGTAATTGTATTGTCTGGCCTCGTCTCTATGTGTACGCCTGTACATGACATACCTTTGCTGCACCAACTTACCCGTACAACTCCAGTTGGGAACTGTCCAACTGCCCGGTTCCCATAGGAACCTGTGAGAATCGATGACCACATTATGACTGAATACAAAGATTTATGTTCACAATATCTTCACTTTAGATGAATATTCATGTTTCCAAAGAAAAGATTTAGATACAACGAAACTGAGTTATTCACACCAATTGCTTGGCGACTTTTGGACCGTAACGACACGCTAATCTTACACACAAATACATATATAAATATACATGTATGCACACACACACACATATATTTATATACATACGCATTCATATGTATACATATATATATATATATATACAGCCCAGTACACGTGCGTATATATATACAGGCACACACACACACACACACACACACACACACACATATATATATATATATATAACATATGCGTGTCTATATCAGTGTAACCTTATCATGCGTACCGCCCGTCGTGCGTACTCAAGAAAAGATGTTTAGTGCTTTAATGAAGCGAATTTTTTTAGATAAAAAACTCACAAAAAGGGTTTAAATATAAATAACATGAGCAGCAACAACACTAAAAATAGCAGCAACAACATAACAACAACAGTAGTAGTAGTACTAGTAGTAGTAGTAGTAGTAGTAGTAATGATGATGATGATGATGATAATGTACTAGTATGAAATATTGCCAAGCTGCGAATGTCCGAATAAACTTTAAAAATCAGAAGTGATTTCTTTTAGGTATAGGAACAAATAAAGGAAAGATGTTTTCTGGTTGATTAAATGAATTGGTCATGTAGAGGGGACCGTTTATAATGATAGCTGATAATGTTATGGAACGGTTATTATAATCAAAATCAGTCGCCTCAAACACTTCATTCGAAATGAATTGAAAATCTCACTACAATTGAAGAGATCTCTATATGTTTGTGTGTGTGTATCGCGATTACTTGACAACTGGCTGAGAACATCGACTTTTGCCAGATATACTAGTCAGTACACGAGGCATTGCTGTATCGAATTCGAAGTTATTTGGATCTGCAGTTCTAGAGAAATCTTATAAATATAAGAATATCTCTAAAACGTTAGCTTCATGAAACGAAAACGAAAGCTCTAGCTCTTGACAAGCCCACCTTGTTTTGGATGCACGACTTCACACCCTGCTGAATTTTAAGATTCGTAACTGACGTCAATGTCATCATCAATTTCATCATAGTTTCTATAACTTATCTCCCCTTGTCTTATGCTCTTTAGAATACATTTTGTATCGATCGTAACTTACTGCTAATTACTAATACTGGTTATGCACAGGTATTTCATTCAAAATTATATCATCTGAAAATTATGGTAAACTGCTCCACACACCATAAAGGTTGGTTCCCTCTAAACATGCACTTTTGGAACGGTCATTTCGCAAGTTCGTATTAATTCCGTATTAATTTTTCATGATGTGAAGTTGTGTATAACAATGACTTAATATCATAACAATGAATTTATAACAATAAATGTTATTTGATTGTAATGAATGTAGATCGTTCCAATTGTTATGTTCTTTGCTCAATATTATCAGCCGTTTTTTTTTTGTTTTGTAAAAACACCCTGTCCCAATGTGATCACAATAAGCGGGCTTTCTGTTTATACAGCAAGGGGAAACTACAGGGGATGAGAACAGAACTCGTTGTTATTGAAGACCGGACTTATTGATCATTTAGAAATTCTTAAGAAAAACAAATGACAAAAGTGCACAAAATCGCCCTCTTAGGAAAAACTCTCATCTAAAAGAAATTCCCCATATATTGTAGCACTTTATTCACTTGTTGAAATCCGATACTTCACAGAAAAAAACACCACAAAAGCCGCCTAATGAATAAAATGATAATTATAAAATCTTGAATAGATTGATAGATAACAGCAGACTGAGATAGATGGATAGATAGATGGATGGATGTATACATAAGCACAGACTGATCTCTCTCTATGTATATACATATATGTGTGTGTGTAAAATTGGGAAATCGATATATGATTTGACAGAATGATTAAAAATTGCGTTATATTATATTGAAACTCTTATTTGAAATGATCTCCCATTATTATTGCTGCAGGAATCGAATACCCTATCGGTCGTAGGTTATTCTATTTACGTTGTCTAGACCAAATGATACATGTACCGTGTTAAAATGCGAGATCATTTCAAATTAGAGTTTCAATATGATATAATGCAATTTATAACCATTCTGTCGGATCATATTTATTCATTTCCTAATAATACTCATACATATATATTCGTACAAGAACAGGAACACACACACACACACACACACACAGACACACACACACACATGCATATATATATATATATATATATATATATATATAGAGAGAGAGAGAGAGAGAGAGAGAGAGAAAGATAGATAGATAGATAGATAGATAGATCTACAGCCAGGTAATCAGCTGGTGGCTACTTTCACACAAGAAACAGGTGAAATGCATTGAGCACAAAATATCCCGATAACAACAAAAACAATAAAACCGCGTCAGTCATCCATTGTTCATATCCCACTCTTTTTCTAACGGAATGGAGGTGATCAAAGAGACAGCCTGTCTGTCTCCTCGGTCTGCAATTCCAGTCTCCCCCCCATTCCTTTAATCTATCTCTCTCCCTTCTTCTTTCTTGGCCTCACCTTTTTTGGCTTCCGTCTTTACTTTTTTCTCTCGAGAACGTGCCGAAGGAATTATTGAAACTAGTAAAGAAAGACTTGAAACATTTGCGCGTGCAACGAAATGAGATAGAGAGAAAGCAAGGAAGAAAGAAAGGGGAGGATGAATGCAGTTCATTCGGCGACAGAACAAGAATTACAATTTAAAAAAAGAATGTGAATTACACAAGAAGAAATTGTAAAAATTTCATTCATTCAACTTCTTGAGTTCTTTTCACATCATCGTTATTTTATTCTTAATTTTAATGTGTTGTTTTCCTGTTTCTTCTTTTATACCTTTGTCTGTACGAATAGCTGATTGCTGACTGTCGACGAATGAAACAAGTGATACGGTTTCGAGTCAAGCAAATACTTGCAAGAGGTGTTTCATATAAAAGAGGCCCTAATATGAAGATCTCCAGTCCAATTTTTCACACGGCAAATATTACTCCAATAATCAAAAACAAATATAATTCCCCTAACCATGAGCGCATGAAAACTCTTTGGTAAAGTGGGGAGAAGGGCTCGATTTGACCGAAAATTCACACGATTTTTCCCGAATTACACAGATTTGCCCGGAATTTCACCCTGTTTGGGCCGAATTCAAGGTTTAGGGTATCCCCCCTCCCCCTGGCTCATGCACCTAGACCCCTAAGCCTAATCCAGGACCGGCGTTCATTGCATTTCCAAAGATTCAAAGCATAAATGCACAGTGATGTGCAAAACGACGGTGTATGGAAAGTTCATGAGAACAAACATTATCTTTGTTTTAATTTTTTTTAAAATACCCTTCGCCAGATTTGAAACTGTAAGCCTAGTGAGCCTTAGGAGCCCAATTAGGAACATTTTTTGCGGGGCCACTCTGGTTAACAGCCAAGGTTTGTACAATCTTAGAGCTAAAAATAAAGTTTACCCAAGTAAGCGGAGCTTTGGTCTTGATCTTGGCCGATATTTCTCTATATGAAAATTATGTACGTTGCTATGCTATGCTAACCTAAACCGTAAGACTGAAATTTGAAAAAAAAAAAAAAAAAATACAACACAACCTAATGGGCTACAAAAAAAAACAACAAAAAACAAAAAAAAAACTGCATTCCCGCCATTTTATTACAAAAGATTAAGAATTTGCCTCACGAAAATTTATCCCAAATAGATAAATATCAAGATAGGTCCGAGAGATTAGATGAAATTTCAATCGATCTTACAGATCATTATAGTTAGGAAGAATTTAAAACGACTTTCTGACTTTCGTTTTGTGTACTTATAACTTTTAACCTTAGTCAAAATCGATTTGGATGCACAAAATGGCAAAAATATTTCAGTGTCTATAAAAAGTAACAGACAGCAAAAGCTCTTTTAGCACACTATTGGGAAGGTGGACCCGATTGAAAACTCTGCATTTTCACATCCCTGCTCTCTCAATGTTAAAAATTGTGCACAAATAAAAAAAATATATAGAAATAATGAAAGAAAAAGAGATTTTGGATTGGGTACTATAATCTGCAGTGCCAATAAATGCTGAATTTGTCTAAATCTTCACGCCATCTTATTTTTTCAGGGCCACTACTGATTCGTGGGGATCCATGTTGCGAGTCGTGATGCCCAATGGTTGTCTTGTATTTTTGCAACATGGCCTGTCCATGGAAGTTTCAGTTTTCAAATGGATTTTATGATAACTCTAAACCATGTTTTTTCTCTAATATATTGTGCGAGATTGTGATCTCTCCATGCGATGTTAAGCAGGGTTGAATTTTAGTTTAAGTAGGTTATATACGCAGCATGATTAAGCGAAGACTTAGCCAATCCCTGACTAAACATGCACAATCGAATCAAAAATGAACATGTTGAATTCCCGTATCCCAGTAAAGGGTTTTCCGTCCCCAGTACTAGGTCCATTTGGCACTCATTATGGGTGTATCTTGTGCAGGATAGCCTGACAGAGCCCTCTTCGGGTTGCCTCAATCCTAATCTTTATGCTCAATGCTTAGCAGAGAGGCATTGTGCCAATTTCAAAGTCTTTGGTATGACTCGGCCATGGTTTGAACCCACGACCGACTGAACTGGGGATGAGCACTCTCTACTACTGGGCTACAGTGATTGGTGACAAAGATAAATAAAGACCTGAAAGTTTTAGAGAAGCATCAGTGATCCAGTTATGTTTTTCCGGCAATTAATGGCCATTAAGGGCGTGGCTGATCTGACATATGAGAATAATGTCGATATGGATGAATAATTTGCGTGTGTGCATATATATATATATATATATATATATATATATTTGGGAAGATCTACTTTTGAAATAATATGATGGGGTTATTCGTACACTAGTGTACCCGTATCGTCAAAGATGATGACAATTTTATTTATTTAAAAAAATTCTTCCTGTCTAGGCCGTTAGCTGCTTTGACGAATTTCCCCCTTTCCCCAGAATATATAATCTGACTGACAATACTCAATGCTTGACATCAGTGTACTGATGAGTCATCAGGCGGCCAAGTTCCGCCTGGGAGTTTAAATCGTGACCGTTCACTTTTAAAAAAATATCAGAGTCCTTCAGCGTAACAGAAGACAAATATATGAATAAAATACATCGGTAATTGAACAAAGGTGGCGATGGGTTCTATCCTTATATGCACGAGTTTATGTGTTCTAGCGCTCCTGGTCATATCATTTTATTCACAGACCCTACTAGAAAGAATTTTTTTTCGTTTCTGGAAGAAAAGCTTTTTGACCTTTTTGGATCCTTCTCATGACGGGTTTATTAATGACATCTAGGTTCTGAAGAATCTATTTTAGATGTTTTCCAGTGGAAAACGTCAGTGATGTCTTGAATAGAATTTTTTCGGCGGATTTTTTTACATGACTTTAAGTTATGACGCTGTGGTTATGCAATTATTGACAGTGATGGCGACTTATTATATACGTTACGATTTATGTTGATACCTTATGGAATATGTGGCTGTAACAACAGCCTGTTTTTGCCGGGGGGCGATGTTGCTGCCATGTCAATAGCAGGTGGGTTACACATGATGGTAGCTCCTTACCCAACCTTCCTCCTTTACTCGGCAAGTAGTCTGAATTCAGATTTATCCGTCTGAAGAACCCAATCTATCTGTTTATCCAGAATTGAGATTCGTGCCGAGTGAATGTAAATGGTCCCAGTCAGAGTTTGAACCCTGTATAGCAACATGCATCTCCTCGCATCTGTGTGATCATTTATTACAAATTGTTGACAGAGGTTTCTCTAACTTTGTAGTGATTCTGCCTTGCTGGTTGGCCATGAATATACGTGCCGTGCGTTCAGGCAGAACCGATCAAGGGGTACGCATGCGCACGCGCAATGTTATCCTGTAATTCCTGAATAGATTACCAACTATTCTCAAAAACCTGCAATGGATAGAAATGGTAAGAAAATCGAATTACATTTCAAATAACAGCTGAAATCAGCCAACTTTTTTTTATCAATTCCCAGTCAAAGTTGGAGGCTGGAGTTAACTTAGTCAGGGTTAGTCGCAGTAATCATCATTCGGTTGGAATAGAATTAGGAGGGGGTTGACCCTGCACCAGCCAGGCTCGTTTTTTTTAAAATCTTAAATCTTAAATGAGTGAAGAAGGCCAGCACTTTCGTTTTTCTTCTGCTATAATTCAATTGAATTATTCGGACTTGTATCCTCATCTTTGTTTTGATCACGGTGTTGCAGTCGAGATACTTTCGCCACTTCTTTAAACAGGGTCTCTTATTACGTTGACAATCATTTGAAACCTTTCATCTCACCACTTGTGGCAATTTACACTGATAAAGTTCCTCACTGCACATGTAATTAGAAGTAATAAAATAGATATTGACTCTCAAAACTTCAGACAATTCACTTTTGATGTTCAAGTTTTTCTTTTCAAAAATGTATTACTCAAATTTAAGTCGACTTGAATTTTATTTATCACTAGTCTGTTGAGCTGTCACTTGGCTGACGATTATCATAAGTGCACAACAACGGGCTCGGCTGATGGCTACTACTGATACCATAAGTATGAGAAACATGGTAGGAAGGGAACTCAACTGAATACCATACCACTCTTTTTCCCTACTCACTTTCTCTCCCCCCACCCCGCAAGAGAGAGAGAGAGAGAGAGAATAAGTAGGAGGCTGCAAAGGTTTATTTTCTCTGGGCCATGACTTCGACCGAAGAGGTTTCATTCAATCATTAAATGCTGCTGTAAATTTTTCACGACATGGGTAAACTAGTCAGTGAGCTATTGTTTGACATTAGATTTTTAATCACACTGAAGGGCGTTTTTAGGGTCCAATAAAGTGAAAAGGCCTCACTCGCTTATGCTTTAGATGCACCCGCACATCTTTATAAGATACGCTAAGATCGGTCGGTTAGTTGTCCCCTAATATGTTAGTTGTAAATTTTACAGCTGTATAATGTTGGATTGATATCCAACTTGGTCCAAACTTTCGGGTGAACCATCCTCATTTCCTTCTTCTTCCTCTTCCCCCAATTATAAATCCTACAACCAGTAATGCTAAATATCATTTGTTTCAGTCCTATCACGTTGGATTAATATGAAACTTGATCCAGACTTTTAGATGAACCATCGTAATCTTCCTCTGACTCCTTCTTTTCATCTTCCTCCTCCTAAAATGGTGGATGCATCGTTCAACATGGTTCTTGTTTTCCTTCATTTCAATCGTAAGTCAACCACCCCCTGACGCACGCGCGTGCGCAGCAGTGAACAACCACGTCCTCTCATCCAGGTATTTGGGCTGTAGGCGTGTATTTGTATAAAATATCTTTTCCTTCGATTGTAAATGTGTAAGAGACTTGCTTTCTGGGGGATCAGTTCGCTGGTTTTACGCGAATCAAAACCTTTTTTGTCATTGACTTTAAAATGGCATTGAAAATGTTCGTAAATAAAATTATTACGAGAGGAATTGCTGAAGAAACGGAATCAGTTATCAGAATTTGAATTCCATTTTTATGCCCCTAGGAAAGACATAAATCCACCTCCTTCTGATCCCTTTCAAATCTTCAGATACCTGGATGGAGGTATCGTCCCTGGTATGTCACGATGACTGTAATTTCAGTCAGGGATTTTGCCCTTCATTTGATATGTAATGTTTGGAGAGGAGAAGGACAACGTCCAGCTAATCTGCTTGTCTTCTGCCAAGAAAAACAAAAGTCCCCCCGCTATAGAGACCAACCAGACGGATGCAGAGAATTTTATACAGGTGTCCCTCATTATAACGCAGATGTTGGGTCTAAGGAAGCCAACAGCGTTACAACTAAGTTGCAATGAGATTTAGCCATTTTGGAGCTATATCTAGCTAATTTAAAGCTTAATCAATAATTTAGCGTCCACCACCCACCAGCGTTATAACGCAAACCTTGCTATTGCAAAGCGCGTTATAACGGGAGGGGCTGTAACGTGTAACTGATAAGAAACTATGCTGTTCCTATGAAGACATTTTATTAGTATGTGTGCCTCTTTCGGTTGCCCTACGTGTGTATGGGGGCGTGTCTGCGTGTAAGTGTGTGTGTGTATGTAATGCAGGACATTTAGAGATGGGGATGGGGGTTATTCCTTTATTCATATTCTAATCTCCGTGAAAAAAAATCACGGATTGATTTGAATTCCTATGAGAAGATTTCATCTAAAAAATAAACAAACTATCAAATTAGTCGCAGAATAAGAGTCAATTGTTCTTACGAAGAGTTAGGAGATATTGTTATCAGCAAAATCGTTACCTTTGAGTGGAAAACAGAAAAAAACACACTTCATTATATAAGTATATGGTGCAATCATTACTGCAGAAACGTTTCCTATATAGTAAGAAGTGCCCCTTGTGCTGGCTATGGCTTCAGCCATATCTAATAGAGCTCCACATATCACATTACTACTCACTCGGCCCTGGTTTGCGAATTATCTCCAACCCACCATGCAAAACAATGGACTCTTCGACTGAAAATAGTACCACGCCGCCGCCGTCGCCGTCGCCGCTCCCTGTGGCCGGAAACGACCGAATTGTCGGTTCTGTAATAAAAAGAAAATGGATGGAAACTGAGTATCGTCAATGAAGCCCTTTTTTTGTGCAAAAGTTTAGGGCAGGGGTTTGAGGTGGCTTTGACTTAAGTGGATTGAATGAATGGATTCTTGAAAATGAAAACTAAAAGACGACGGGGGCTAAATAAAAGTAACATCGTTCAGGGTGAGGCTCCTTAAAACATGTCGGGGGGGGCAAAGGGGTAACAAATTCGACATGTGATAAACGTGACCTAATTGCACTCATACGCATTGGTACATGCACATACATATATATATATATATATATATATATATATATATATATATATATATATATATATATATATATATATTGTCAGGAATAATATAAGCGTACGCTTTCTAATATGATTAAGTGACTGTTCAAGATTTTAGATTTGAGTCTTGGAATCACGTGATCTTCAGAAAACGCGTGTTCGCTAATTTGTTTTGTTATTGAAGAGAAACATATGTATTACATATATGCGTGTGTATGTGTGTGTATATCATGATAATCATCATCATCAGTCCACTGCTGGACAAAAGCCTTTCCCATCTCCTTCTATAACGAACGTGATTGCGCTTATCTCCGTTGTGTTTTACTAGCCAATTTTTCTTTCTCATGAGTCTATCTTATATCTGGACTTTTCCTACTGCGTTTACTGCCCACGAGCGCTAATCGATGAGCTTTTTGCACCACCTGTTGTCACTTCTTCTTGCTACTTGCCCTGTCCATCTCCATTCTTGGTGCCTAATTACTTATACGATATCCATCACTTTAGTTCTCCCTCGAATCCATATGTATTGGCATTTATACGTTGGGATCGCACGTGCACTCAGGCGGCAATTAGATTCTTGTATCTCTGTGTTGTGTTTCCCCAACATTTTGTATAAACGCAAATTGATCTTTGAATAATATTATACAATTCCTAACTTTTTATCAATAGATTCCTCAATCACTTTTCCGAAAGAAAATCCAAAACTTTGTTTAGCTCAGTTGATTTTTAATAAAAACAAAAGATTTGATGTGTTTTTTATGGATGGGATTCATTTTAGGGCTTTAGTACCTACTAAACCGCAACATCGTCTGTACCTAATACGCGCGCACACACACACATACATGCATAAACATATGCATGATTGTACATGTATGAGTGTATGTGTGTATGAGAGAGAGAGAAAGCGTACGTATTTGTGTATGTGTGTGTGCGTCTAAGTGTGTCTTTAAGTGTATGCGTGTGGTACTAATCTTTGAAAGATTTATAATTAAAAAACCTGGTAGAAAGACAACTCAGAAGAACATGTGTTAATAATCAGTGCCTACGACGAGCTAGATATAAATCACTTACTTCCCTTTTTTTCCCCTTCGTTAAAGACGACTGAACTCCGTTCGCTTCTTTTCCATCGACCCCGCGATTCTGTACCAATGAAACTGTGTCAGGTAAGTGTGTCACAGTGTCCCATAAAAACATGAGTTATGGTCGAAGTAGATCATTTGCTTGCGTAGGAGACGATCAGGTAACAGACAGACGCTTCTCCTCCCCGGTTGAAAGTTCGTTCTCAGGAACTATGACTCTATAGGAAGATTCAGTGATATTCATTTCGCTCATTATCGTTCTTAGCCAGGGTTTTGTTTGATGGGATTTGCTAAACTACATTAAAATGATGACGCCGTTTTAATTCGTGTGTACGCTTCACTTGCTTGCTAAGGTGAAATCTCGTTAGCTCACACGGATCGCAAACCCAATACTCAAATTGATACATAGCCTCTGCACCCCAAGATCATATTGGATACATGATACAGAGAGAGCCATTAATATAGTCATGGACAGCGGTGCAGTGCCGTGGGGACGCTTGGGGACACCGTTCTCTTACTTTTTCGAGGGGGGGGAGGTGCCAGCGTCCCCTCTCTATCGATATACCACTAACATTCTCTATTTGAACCATTCACTGTAAGATTAGCCAGTATATGCCTAAAGTCTTCTTCTGTATGACCTCAAAATGTCTCGGAAAGTGGTTAAACCTTTTTTTTTTTTAATCTTGGGAGTGGGTGGACAATTGTTCCTTCCCCGAAAGCAGGCAGCCCAGCATTCCTTTACTCCTTTGTAGCTCTACCACTGTTCATGGATAATCTTATCAAATTCAGTCAGTCCGAATCACTTCATTTAGAACGAATCAAAAACTCTCTATAAATTTGATATCAACTACTTTTAATAATTGTTTTATTTTGTAAAATAGTTTTGTAACGATGAATCTGTAACAATGAAGATGAAATCATAGCAATTAATGTAAATTGTTCCAATTGTTCTATCTTTTGCTTATTGTTATCAGCTGGTTATTGTTATCTATAAGATCACTGTCCCAAAATAATCACAATAAGCGGCTTCTTTTATATCTGTCAAAATTTACTTTGCTCTTTCTCTTGAGGATCTAGATACACTTCATAATCGATATTTTTCTACGGTCTGGTTGGTCACATAATAGAAACCGCCTCGTGACCAACGTCTTTCGGCAGCATGTCGTATTGGGGACGATCAATTAAAAATTGGAAATTGTGAGGATCGATGAAGTTACTTCTTCCACTTTTTGCTTGGTCACTAAAAAGTCCAAATTTTCGAAACATGAACGTTAACGTTACCAGTTACGAACTAAGGACCTATTTAGCATAAATTCACAATGTAAATTAAGCCGCCATCCTAAACACTTGATTTGGGGGGATATAAAAGAAAGTCTCTTTAAGATGTAACGAGTGAGTGTCACACAGATAGTCAGTCAGAATCACTTGAAAATTGAAGAAACCTATGTTGACAATTGACAGTTTTGGTTGACTGTTTCTAACAAATTTCTCTATTGATTCTCTCTCGACAATAACGTACAAATGCAAATCTAATTATAGTCATCGCTTATTAGCTGCATCTTCGTCGAAGCTGAGCAATTCATTATCTCTACCAACGAAATTGGAGGAAGTGTATGTATTCACTCATGATTTAGTTTGTCCGCTCAATATCTCCAAAAGTTCTGAATGACACTTCGTGGAATGATGGGCCATAGGCTAAGGTATAATAGATCAAATTTTAGGGCAGATCCAGAATTTTTTATCGTTAGAGAAATTCTTTTCAAATAGTTGGGCAATACTTCGAAATGTGGAAGATCGTAACTTACACTGTCACCTCTCCTACATCGTAGCTATTACTCCCCCTACCCCTCTGCATCTTACCCATCAATGAATTTATTCCAGTCAGTTTTTAATGCCGATGGTGTTGGCAGAGGTATGCACTCTCAGTGTTTTCTAGTTTTCATTGTCGTCAACATCATCGTCATAACCAACATCATGGGTCAAAAAGCAATTTAAATTTCTTATTTAAAACCCTCAGTTATTCTCAAGTTGAAGAATTAAAAACTGAATAAGACAGAAATATCCACAAGATTTTATGAGAGTGTCACCAAAGTGTTTTGTTATTATAAATTATCGATAAGGTCAATAATTTTATAAAGGGTTTCCACACGTTCGCATTTTCCCAGCTATATAATAGCGTGACACAACCTAAGGGACCAATTTAGCATAAATTTACATTTCAAAATGAATCCTCTTCGAAAAACCTATTTATGAGGGTGTGACTGTTTTGGTTAACGGTTTCTAATATTTGTGCAATTTATGGAGAAGGTATTATGAATGACCAAACATATCAAAAGTGGTTTGAAAGTGTTGACGATGCTTCACGGCTAGGCAGACCAGTTGAGGTTGATGTTGATCAAGACATTACTTGAGAATAATCAACGTCCGACGTTTTGAGTTGGTAGAGTAAAGGAGAGATGTTTAAGAAAGGAATCGCAAAGATCAAAAGACCATGGAGGGTGGGGAGAGGGAGAGAGGAGCAGTGTAGGAGTACGCAAAAGGGTTGGGGTGAAACAAAGATATTCGCTAAAGGAGGAAGTTTTCGAGTGTCTGTGAGCAGGAGTGGCGTTGAGTGTAAAGTCAACTCTCAAATCGTTTATTCTGCGATGGTTGTAACTGCTCCACAGATTTTGTTTTTTTATTAATTTTCTATCCTAATTTGCTTACTTGTACCTCAGAATGCAGGTGTGGGTGATGGAGTTGAGCACAAACACAACTCAGACCTTTTTTGATGGATTGTACAGTACAAGAGAAATCATACAATTTATCGCGTTTCAAGTGAGGGTACTTCAAAATTCTTTGAAAGTACATATATTGTATTTGTTTGCTATACCCATATCTATCTCATTTAAACTGCATCAATTGTTTAAATATTTTGCATTTAACCATTTAATTCATATTAGAAAACGTCAACCAAAACTGTCATCAAAACTGTCAACACATGTGTCTGCAGTTTTTAAGCTGGTCTGACTGGATGGTTTAGTTATACCTTGCACGAACAGGCCACTCAAATTGAGCTTGAGGGCTGAAAATTCAAATATTTTCCCCTTCCCAAAATAGGTTTTTAGTTAAGGTTCAATTTGCAAGGTAAGTTGCTAAATTGGTCCATTTGCTTGCGTCCGGCAGCATTCATGTTTGCTTTTTCAATTTTTTTTGTAGGGCTCACCACCCAAACAAATGGCGAGAGAGGTAACTTATTCATCGATCACTCCTTTTTTTCAATTTTTTGATTGATCACCTCCAACTCAGTATGCTGCCGATAGACATTGGTCAATTGACAGTTTCTCAACACGTCATGGGCCATCACTCCCCATAGTTTGCACACCAAAAATAAATTGCGTGTATCAGACCTGTTTTATATTTGTTTGATTTTATGTGTTAACTGTCTTAATGCTTTGAATATGTGAGATAAAAAAAATAAATCTTTCACGGGTGTATGATTAGATTATTACGTGACCACTGATAGTCCGGCAAAGTCCTGGAACTAAAGTTATCGGAAAATCAGTGATGTATCTTCATTATAATACCAGTGCTTTCACCCTCTCACTCTGCCAATGCCTCAGAAGACGCTGATAGTCTAAGGGAGGCTACTTTGATATCCTCTATCAAAAGTCTCTGATCTTGGAATTAACGTTGGAAAAATGAAATAAAATAAAATAAAATAAAACGATTTTCCGTATTTTTATTAAAGGAATGAATTTTTAACACGAAAAAATAAATCATATGCAGTTTTTATTACAGCACATGTAAATGTTCACAAATAAATGTTTTGTACATAAGATATTTATAAAACTAAATATAATATACACTAGTTAATCCACGTTAAACATCCACGGGTACATTTAAATTTCTATAAGATTATTTTTTAGAAAAGAAACTACTGACTTTGTACCATTTGTCCATTGCTTCAAATGATTGGTATGAGATATTTTCATCATCAAAATCTTATCTTTAAATCGCATAGTTTATTGTTGCAGATAGAGAAAAAGTCTCACTGTTCGTTATCCGTATTAGTAAATATCTTTATATATAATTATTAGTATGCATACATTTATGTATAGGTGTATAGAAGTACTGGAATTCCTATTTTGATTTGTGCAGATTTTGATGTTGTATGGTAGTAAGGTATTGCAGTACAAATTAATGTAACTAAGTATAGACTGAAAGAAAAAACAAATTGAATTTTGATAAGAACTTAAACAGTGCACAAGAACTTGGAACGCGTTGAACGCATTAATCAAAGTATACTTGTATATATACATGTATATTTTATATGTATTTATATACTTTTATGTATTCAAAAGGGTTTCTATTTGAGCAGCGATATTTCAATAGAACAAATTTGTCGAAAGGAACAGTTGAGATATTTTAAAATTCCTCATATTTACGAAGATCTACGTGGAGTTCGTTAGCGAATGCAGTAATCGTCCATATTCATTGGGAGATTCAGCATTTTCTGCTCGCCATTTGCCCAGGCCTACAAATCAGCCTTCAAATATTGAGGTTTTAATTCAGGCTTATATTCGCCATGTAAGTCGACCCCCGAAGACAGAAGTAAAAACACCTCAGGAAAAACAATTCTTATTAAAAACAAGTGGTACCCGAGTGCAATCAGTACTGAAATATGGATAGCATTTTAAAGCAGCTTCGGTT
This sequence comes from Thysanoteuthis rhombus, assembly GCA_963457665.1. Lineage (NCBI taxonomy): Eukaryota > Metazoa > Mollusca > Cephalopoda > Oegopsida > Thysanoteuthidae > Thysanoteuthis > Thysanoteuthis major. The sequence continues at coordinate 35,313,091 of OY735226.1, read as the reverse complement.
TAGTAACTATCAAGTATTCTAGCGTTTAGAGTCTACTGGCTGTTCGAAATGGTGTCTGGTGGTGATCGTTTCTATTCTATTGCCGCCAGTATGGTAACTCGTCCTTATTCACCACTGCAAAAGAAGTCTGAGACTTACATGTTTTCGTTCACCGCTTTCCCTTCACACGTCTTTCTTTCTGTCTGTCCACATGATATATTATATCGATAAGTACTCAATGAATCTCTATGAAATGTTGTGGACAGTTGGGCAATGTGATGAAGAGGAAGTGGTCAATTTTTTTGTGGGGGGGTCTAGATATTAATTTTTGATTGATAGATATTTTCCGTTTATTTCTATACATTTATGTATACGCCCAAGACTGTCCACAAAGTATCTCCGAACGTTCCCAACTAATTTTAGAGAATTTTCCTGGAAGGATATAGTACGGAAGAAGTGATTAAATTTTAGTGCGAATCCATGCACAATTACTTCCCCTATGCCATAGTTATTTGCCCACATCACATTTTGCCAAAAATTCACATCTGTCCCCATGATATCTCCAAAAGTACTCGATGAATCTCTCTGAAATATGATGGAAGGGTGTGTAATAATCTATGGAAGAAATGGTCATGCACAGCATCACATCTTACAATCTTTTGCTCAGTGTTTTCTCCTACTGCGTTTGCTATCCTTTTCATACCAATCGACCAACGTTTGTACTAACTTGCCTAATCTGTTTTATTTTGTTTTTCTTTTGGGGGGAGGGGGGTCAGAAAAAATTTGTTTAATTTGTGTGTGCGAGTGTGTGTGAGAGCACTGAGATATGTTAAAAGAATATATATTATCCTGATTTATTCGTTTATTTATTCACTAGAGATCTGCGAGGGAGGTCTAAACCTTTTCTTAATGATGAAGCATTATCGACTGCAATGGCCAACGATCAACAAGGAACATTCGGATCGCTTTCTGGAGACTTTAGGACTTCAACAGAAATCATATTACATCATCTCAACTTGCCTGCCTTCTATCTTTCTCGTTCATACAATGTGAATTTAAAGTTTTTTTTTCCTTAACAGGCGTTTCCGTTTACTAATTAAACGAAGGCCAAGTTTAAGACAAAATCAATCACAATATAAAATAAAACTATACAATAACGTAAACATCCTTTTCGTCATCTATGATATGGGTGGGATTCATTATCATCATTTAGACACTTTGTGCCTTTAGAGTGCTTTTGCAAATGCTGATAATGTTAGCACATAAAAAAATCATGATCATCTTTTTATTTCTCATTTTCTTTTGTATCTGAATAGTAAATTAATCTAAGATTGTCTCAATCTTTAGACATAGATTTATTGAGAATGTTTGTCTTGGCAAAGAGTAATTGTTTCTGAGCGGGAATGTTAGTTACAAGTGCAATACATTTTAAATATTTTACTTCTCAAAAAATCAGATATTGGCATTGATTTTGTTATGGTCCGTAGGTCTTCGTTTGAATATTTAAAGGACCAATCTAATTCGCTAATTACCTTGGTAGCAGCTTTTACTTCTTCCTGATTGTGTTCAAGAACGTTTACAGCCGTTTGAGACCTTCTTTCGCGAGAATCCATGCCACACATTCTCCAGTTTAGGCTTTTATGTTCGTGTTTGTACACTATATAACAATCGAGATATAACACATGCCTCTAGGAACTTCTTGTTGAGATCTTTATCCTTTGATCAGTCAGGACGAATTTCAATTTGTTCCACTTCTGAAAAGCCGATGATATTCTAAATATCAGATAAATCATGATTACTTAGTGTGTGATGACTTTCTGTGTTAGTTTCACTTGCTGTATTCTTATCACAAAATTCTTCATTATACACAGATTTTATATTTTAATTTGAATATTTTAGACCCATTTTGGATATTTCTCCAGAACTGCCTTCTCTACGCAACACAATTCAAAATCTAAATAGATGTTAAATATGATTGGTGATTCCAGGTAACATTTAGTAAATCTTTGAAGAATATTTTTGTGTGGTTAATGTATTGTTGCTGTTGTACAGCGGCAAGCCTATGATTAGTGTCCTCTGAGTATGGTATCACCCCCTTCAGAACTCACTCTCTTCCCAGGTTATCTGAAATTTTGGTCATCTTTTGTTTTTGTACTACTACTATTCATGATTCATCATGATTCTCCCATGTTATCAAATGTGATGGTATGAGCCTACATTTACAAACAATTCTATTCATATCCATTTTTCAATTTTTCTGTTCTGACATTGTGAAATAATATGAAGAAAATAAGAATGGGTGCATTGATAATGTTTTTATTCGGTATCTTTAAAAAAACAAATTATTATTAAACTGTCTAATTTTCTTTTCTTCCTTACTAACGTTTCTGTCACACCTATAGTATAAGTAGTAGCCTTCAATCGAGCCTGTTGTTGTCGTAAAAAGGATAACCGTCAGCGAAGTAACCGATCAGTAATTTATTTTAAGAAAGTGAGAGAGAGAGAGAGAGAGAGAGAGAGAGAGAGAGAGAATGAAACTAAAAAAATGATGGGAATCAACATTTTCTAATGAAAAAAAACAAAAGCATTCGGTAATTTTTTTACATTATTCATCTATTCATTTATACTCGCCCTAAAATAACTTCGAATTTAAAAGAAAACACTTACAAAACCTCCCAAGACAAGGCGATCTTACGTTTTATGCCAGTATATTGAAGAAGTAAAGGGAAGCTACTACTTGGTGAATTACAACAGTTCGCTTTTAATCTATATTTGTCCACCAATATATAAATTCCAAAAGATTTGGAAGTAATTTGCGTTCTGAAAAATAAAGATAAAGTGTAACAAATTACAAAAAAAATTATTTAATGGCAATAATAAATTGTTCACGGTGGATGATGGTGTCTAATCCTGTGAAATTCATAAACAAATAGTCAACAAAACTTCGAAGTCTACTTTTATGCGAAGTATCTCTCGCAAGAGATTATCAATCATTAGAGCTGCTGGTATAATGTTTGCAATTAATTAACTCATACACGTTTGCTATATGAAAAAGCTCAACAATAGAAATATGAATTGATACGTAATAAGAGCAAATTTTAAAAAAATAAACATTTCACCAAGTAGGAGTAGTTTCCCCTTATTTCCTGAATGTGCCCATATAAAACGACAGATCGTGTAAACAGGTTTCCTTTGTAGCATTTCATGTTCCTACTTTTGAATTTCATCCTGAAGATAAAAAGTTCGAATTTATTTATTCATTTGCTGCATTATGTATTTTATTATAATTAATTATTTTATGAGATGAATAAAATGTTTTGCGTAGTATTTATATAAAATGATATTCGTGTTTCGTTTCAGCGAATCAATATCATTGTCCATTTTTGTAATACCCTCCACTGATTATTCCGTTTTACACAATGGAGGCTTATTGAAAGATTTCATTATTATTATTATTATACAAGTTGAGCTACTGACAAATCTATTGTACACGTCCACGTTGACGGGCTGTTAGGATTCAGCTCGTGTTTATTATGCACTAGTGTACGTATCGCTGTGCTATTTTCTCAATAATTTATGGTCCTACACGAAATATAATCAACTGAAAAAGGTAAAAGAAATTCAAGTTATTTTCCATCAAAACATTACATTGTTTTTAGCCTCTTCCGAATATTATTCTGCTTTAATATCCATTTAATAACATTTTCTAAAATGATTTATGCTTTTTACTTCATTGTTACATTTGAAAATATGTTTGAATATAAGATCTAAATTATTGATTTTTGTTTTCTGCCAATTGAAACCATTGGACTTCATGGTTGAGTTAGTTATTAACAAAACAATTTAACATAAGGATTAGGATTAAAGTATTTTTTTAGCAAGTGTAGAATTGTTTTTAGAATTGAAAGTAATCAATAAAACAAATCAGAGATTATTATTTTATCATTTATAGAAGTCTGGTCGATGTATTTGAATATTCGGGGCCAGATTTGATATTGATTGAGTTGGGAGTGAATGCATAACATTTCTTGGGGGCCCTTTTTGTATTTTTAGTTATTATTCTCTCCAAACGAATCAAAACAAAAATGAAATATTCATAAAACATAAAAACAATGATTTTTTAATTAATTAATGATGTTTAATTCAACATAGTCCTTTATTGATCTGAAAACCATCATTAGCATAATAAAACCTCGAACTAATGGAAATGGTGAAAATGAACAAATATTTTCTAAGGTATATTGGGGGGTGGGGGCTAAAATCTTTGGGCTCTGTGCAGCTGCACACTACATTAAGCAGGATCGGGCAGAAAGGACAGTAGGGCCATGTGGCCCAGGTTTACAACAGTTTCAGGGGCCTACTCCAGAGGCATGTACATGTATATACTCATACATTAATCATATTTAGCATCAATCAAGTTTGAAATGGAGATTGGGGGCTACTTTTCTCTCCTGACCCTGGCCTACTGCCATCTAATTCTGTCCGGTTTTTGCTTCAAGTGCGGCCTTGCTGGTAGTTTCAAGTTATAATTCGGTTTTAGCATTCTCAGCAAGCTTTCTTATGCGATCGTAATAAACTCAAGGATTGAAGAAAAAAAAAAAAAAGATGAGAAAACAATCCCAAATTTTTATAAATTTTGGTCTCAAAATACCAAAAATAATTTCACAATAACTATATCACGTACTCTGCAGCAAAAACTTTGCGTTTACAAAACCCGTGTGTGATTGTGGTGAGATTTCACTCGTAAGTCAACAATTCTAGGAACGCCAGAAATATTTTGTTATGACCAGATCTGAATAGGTTAACAGTGTTTGTAAGTAATGAAATGACCCAAAAAGACACCAAGTTGTGAAAGAGAGATAGCGTTCCAAACAAAGAAAGGAAGCTGTTTTCTCAATAAGAGAAAGAAAAAGAAATTATCTTTTATGCCACACAGTCATATTCCTTTTTTAAAAATCAATTCTCGAGATAAGAAATGGAAAGAAAAAAAGAAAGCATATTAAACAGTGTTTATAACTTATGTATACACTTCATACTTTCAACTTTTTCCTTTGCCAGTGAATTATATTGCATTTTGGACAACATTCTTCCTTTTTAGTTATGATACAATCATTATTTATTTTTGCTTTGGATGTTATAATGGGATTAACTTGAAAAATCAATTGGAAATAAATTATTTTTCATATTTTTACTACAGGATGAATTTTGATAAAAATTGTATATACAACGTTGTCAGTTTTGTTTGTTTTTTTTCTTTGATTTATTCTACCGAAGATATTGTGGTTATATGTATTGTTTATTTGAAATCATCAACCAAGACTGTCATGAAAACTGTCAACGTAGGCCACACCAATGGAGCTATAGGGCTGAAAATTTAAATATCTAGCCCTTATCATATCTAGAATAATTGCTTTGTTTTACCTCCCCACAAAGACAGAAAAAAATTGGTCTTTAGTGATGGGTTTTATTTATAATGTAAGTTCTATGCTGCATTTACATTTATTTTATGAAAATTCAAATTTCTTTGGTGATCCCTATAAACAGTTCAGATTTTCCCTCAATGAAAGGGTGAGATGAGTAACTTATTCATTGATCATCCCTTTTTCTGATTTTTCATTTGATCACCCCTATCACAGCATACTGCCAAAAGAAGTTAGTCATGTGACGATTTCTTATGAGTGATTAACAAGACCTATCAATTTTTTCCTCTCTTTTCAATATAAAAGAGGGAAAAAGCGTAACTTCCTAAAAACCTGATTTAAGCAATTCCTATTTGCAATATTTTTTTCAATGAAACATGTACATGATAAAGTAACTTGAATCTTGTTTTTGTTCAATGAATACTATTACGAAAAATAAATCTATGAAAAGTTCTCTGATGAGAAATCTGTGTTAAAATTTTATCTCCACAATCCTGGAATATTGACATATGTTGAAACTGTTGGGACTGAATCCAAAAGTACTAATCTTATCACAATGGCCATTAATTTTCTGAAGTTTTGTTTATGTTGAAAAATGAATATGGTGAGTAAAATGAATGCTTTTTCATTATTAGGCCATTGACTTATTGATGTACCTTCATGCAGAAGTTCTTTTTATTCCCAAAATTTTCATGTCATTTTTGATTTCCCTATTTCTCTCCGCAGACTCACAAATCCTTTGCAATCATCATGGCTCAGAAAATGAACTATGAAGAACTTCCCATTGATATTCATTATAATAAACTTACTGGTAAGTCAGAAGATCTGATATGGCTTTTTCTAACTTCAGTTTTTTTAGAAAAGGAGGTACAGAGTGGCATAATGGATATAAGTAGAATTGGTTAAATGAGTTTGAGTTTTGACTGTTTACATTCACTTTGCACAATGACCCTTGGAAAAAGCATGAATCTATTTCTCTCCCCCTGAGCTATTGGTAAATAAGCAGGGTAGTTGGAACCTTTACCCCTCTAAGGCAGTCCACTGAGAGAAGTTTATTCTGACTGACAAAAAACTTCTGATTAACTATTGCCAAAACTGATCCAAAGACCAGGTAAAGGTTGTGGGTTGGGCATGAGGCACCCCCCCCCCCGCAAAATCCCACTTTCTATTGGAACCCCTGCAGAGTGGCTGTAGCTCTATACTCTGCAAGGAGACTACTGGTCTGAATAAAAAAAACAGCTTTTTAGAAAAATTGTATTTTCTAAATCCTTACATTAGGGTAAACTTTTCTTGTTTTCAGATATGTCCACGCATCTCATGAAGACAGTTTTCTGTTGTTCAGTCTGTCTGTCAGTTTGTTCAACTTAGATTTAACAACAGAAATTGGTGTGACATCATTAAAAGAACTTTTATTCTGATCAATATTTCTTTACCAGCTGCTATGATGTCATAATACAATAAATGAACTCTTAATTTTTTTATTAAAAAAAAAAGGAAAAAATGTCTGTTCACAATTTTTATTGAAAATAATCCTTTCATAAAATTTTCATATTGCTATATTTTACAAGTATGAGAATCAATTGACTCAAAGAAAGACCACTTGCACTTCCCCCTCTTCCTGCTACTATTACTATTGATGGTGGATGCTTTGTTGAACTTATGGATCTTTTTTAAAATTTTTTTTATCACTACACCTGGTAATTAAAAGACATGTCTTCATTTCAACACAGAACATTCAAGAAATACTGGTAGTTCCGGATTGTAAAAGCTAAGTATTGCTCCAAAATGGGTCTCATCATTATATATAAGAAACCGGATGATTTTTTTTTTTTTTTTGAAAGATCTGGAATGTAAATTATTGTAAGTCACCAGATTTAGGGGGGATGTTTATTTTCTTTCTTCTTTTTTGACTTTTCAGATCATGTCAAATATGACACACATTTGATAGCCTGAAACCATATTCTGAAAATTAGTTGATTGTGCTGTTCAAATCCTAGATTTAGATCAGTGATGCTAGTCATGTTCCTCCCCTTGTGATCCCAGGTGTCTTCAATTCCTCCCCCATTTTGAATTATCATCTAGTAATTTTTTCACCATTATATATTCCTCCACTGTCTGAAAGTCTTTGTGAAATTCCTCTCGTACGAGCCAAATGACTCCCATTTGAGAATCAATGATTTAGATACTTTTTCACGTGTGATGCCTTCAGTAATACTGAGAACAGTTATTGATACACAAGTGTCACTTGAAGCTTTGTTAACCAAAGAATAAAAAAACCCCAGTGTATTGTGGTAGTTCTGAGTAGAACTTTGTTGTGTATTATTTAGAACTTGTAATTCTAAAAAAAATGCTTTGTAGCTGTTTCATACATTTTGCAATTGTTTTATTTAATTTTTTCCAGAATGGCTGATAAGTCGACGTCATTGCCAACAGAATTGGCCGGCCTCTGCCTTGGCCGTCCGAGACAAAATTAATGAAGCAATTAAAAATTTGCCTGACAGTGACGAAGTGACTAAAATAATCCAAGGTTCAAGTATGTATTAAGCTGATTTCATCATATTTTCCATACCTTTTTGCAATGAAGAAAATGATTATTTTTGACTTCTAGAAACTAGTACTGGTGTAGAAAACTACTGGCAAACCAAGTTCAAGTTTCAACTGAGGCTGCCTAAGTTCATTTTGAACTAATGTCCTTGGGAAAGGGAAAAATCCATTTTCCTCTCGGCTATGGGTGAGGGCTGTTGAAGCCTTTCAGCTCTTTAAGGCAATTCATCTTAGAGAAGCTTGTTTTCACTGTCAAAAACATGGGTGTGGTGCTAGCAACTACACCCGGTAAAAAATTACTTGCTATAGAAACTGCAGCTTCACCTCAATCATTGCCCGCTGGTGTGTTTATGGCCCTAAGTTTCATATGGAATCTACTGGAATATACATGTTTATTTGATACCGCAAAGACATTTTGTAAATGAAGTTTGTAGCTTACTATCTTCCTACTAAACACTGATTAGTTTGTCACTCTCCCTGCTTTTCAGCACCCAATGTAAACATTTGGTTGGGCAGCATTCTTCTCTCTTAAACTCTCTAATTCATGAAACGCTGATGTATGCTTGCATTGCTTGGTTGTAATCTGTTCCATACTTCTTGAAAATGTGAGCAACTCTCAAATAGAGTGTAATGGGATCAGAAACTCTTCTGTAGTGAAAACACATTTCCGCTTGAGCCTTCTCTGCGTTTCATTAAAAATAAGTGTTCGCCCGTTTATCTCTAGTTTTCTTATCAATTTTTACCAAAATTTTTTTTTTGTCAAGTTTTTCCAGAAAAGGCTGTCAATGATTCCTTCAGTGATATTATATCATCTAATATTTTTCAGGTTTACAACTACTACTAGTGTTTGGATGACATATTTTATCATAATTTTTTTTTTTCATCATATTCCATTTGTGCAAATTACAAAATAATGTGGGCATAAATGTGTAAAAAAAAATGGATAGTTTTCTTTTGAGAGACCTATCCATTTTTGAGCAATTTTTGCCATTTTCTTGTATGAGTTGACCTTATATGAATTGAGAACTTGACTTTATTGGATTTTTCTTATACATAGATTATAAAAAGTAAAATAAGTAGAAATTTACAAATCTTAAAGAAAGATGGAATTTTTTAATTATCAAATTAATCATTGTAACACATTATTTTGATTACTATTTACTTTCATCTTGATTTCTCTCTGAAGTTGAAAAAGGTATATGTATTTGGTCATGACTGTTCATCTCTCCACACCATGTACTGAATGGATTTCCAAGAAATTTTGTGGAAGGGTGGGCAACGGGATAAGACAGAGGTGGTATGATCTTTGGGTGGATCCCAGAATTATTCTATTTTTCTTCTTTTTTTTTTTCCATCGTATTCATGTACATGATGACTGTCCACATGATATATCCTGAATTTCTCAATGAAATCTTGTTGAGGGTGGACACTAAGCTACAAGAGAACTGACTGAATTTTGGAGCCGATCCATGCTCATTTATTCCCCCACACTATAGTAGTTATGTTCTAAACATAATATTGCCAAAATTTCATGTTTATCTCCACAATATATCCCAAAATTCTCATTTATTTTATTTTCCATTTTGTGGAAGGGCAGGTAATAGGCTACAGAAGAACTGATTAAATTTTGGAATGGATCTATTGATAATTACTCCCCCCCCCGAACAATGGCATGAGCAAAGGCATGCACTCTCAGTGCTTTTTAGTCAGACTGTCACTTGATCAGGAGCTTATATTTTATTTCCAATCTGTACTGTTTACTTGATGCCATAAACAGATGGCTTGAGTTGGGTTATGATAAAACACAAAAAGGTGAACAGTATTCAAAATTGGTTCAAAGATGTAAGAGTTCATCATTTCAGTTTGAATCCAATTTATTGGATTTTATTATTTATCAGCATTTCATTACTGACCAATTTTCATTTTGTTCACAAGGACTTTTTTTTTTTTTTTTTTTTTTTTTTTTGCAAAATAGTAATTCTCTCTAGATAACACTTTTTGTATCTGTTGTGTCAGTGGATAGTAATGAGAAAAACTGAAGTTTTGTTTTGTATACCAGGTTCAAATAGTGTCAGTTTTAAAATACAACCATGATTTTTGTTTCATTTTTTTTCCTACTGCAAGAATTTGCTGTCTCTATATATGTACTTATTAGGATGAATGAAAGATTTGACATATTAGTTGGATAAATCCTACCCAGGCTACACTTATGTTATCTCATGAAAGGTTACTAGTTATTTAGGCATAATGTAAGGAGCCCTTGTTTTTCCCCTTAAGTGACTGGATATTTCAAGTCCAAATTTTCTTAGATTATAAAATCTGTCATGTCTACACAAAACTCTTAAAATCAGAAAAGAAGTATGATTACTTAACAAATTTATCATGATGCTTTTTTCCCCATTTGAAATAGATTTTGATGTAAAGTGAGATTCACATTATTCATGGAAAATAGATTGCATTATCCACTAACACAGCTATATGAAATCCTATATCATTGGACGTTATATTGAATACTTCATTCTGTTCGCTTCTGTTAAAATTCATATAAAGAATTTGGGGATGAATTCTTTGGTTTTAAAAGTACATTCGAGGGTAGTTGAATAGAAAATGAATTGTTACTGCTCTGTTGTATTGTTTCAGAGGTGAATTACGTGCATGTAAAGAAAATTGTTGAACTGCTATCCAAAGATACTGAATCTGGAAAAAAAAATTTCTTTGGCCAATATTCAAATGAAATTACAAAGGTAAGTTTTTATTTTATGATCTAAAACATTAATAATGATTTACTACTTGAAATTATCTCTTCAGAAAAGGCTACTTATGGTAAGTATTACCAAGTTACTCTCATTTGGTACATTGTGATCAAAACAGTTTCAGCAGCCCCTCTCTTCTATCATACAGCCGAACAAGGAAATTTTCCAAGTCGAAAGAATGTATTCAATCTGCTTTAGAAGGGACGTAATTGAGTAGTCAATTCAAGAGTTACTTCCCTTGAATACTGTTTCATAATACTCTGCTGAATTAATATTTCTTGCTTATATAGTTTTGTTATAAATATTTGGGGGTAATCCTTGGTTATTTGGTCCTAAAGTACGAAAGCATTTCCCTTTTGATGACTAAAAATGGCTAGATTTTTTAGCAAAATTTTTGTATGTACACTTTAAATAACATAATTTTTCCCGCTATGAGAAAACATTCTTTAAATCTAAGATAGTGTTCTCAAAACCCTAACCCTAATCCAACCATTAACTTGATCCTTTGTATAAATTTGGGAGTGCAGATAACATTTTTAGCTTAAGCTGTAAATGAAAACTTTTAGTCATTGAGAGGTAACTTTTAGCAATCTTTATACTATTATATTTTAGGATCAAATAACCTAGGATTACCATACTTGAGAATAAGATGTTTAGAGTATTATTACTACATCTTCTTTTGAAGAATTTTAGTTCTTATGATCTATTAATGAGGCTGTCATTAAGAAAATTTTGAACCAATCTTATTCATGAACAACTAGAAATCAATCTGTTTACCAGAAAAACTACAAAACAGTTTTACTATTCATTATTGATTTCAGACTAGTTCATTTCATTTTTGTTGTTTTGTATTGCAATGCTCTGGTTGTTTTACATTCTAAGATCATCAGGTAAATATCATAGATCAGATATTAGAAGTACCCCTTTGTGACCCAGCAGCAGATAAAATTCAAACTTATTCTTGTAGCTGATGATAAAGTAGTCTTGAATTACTAATAACTAAGGCAGTGGCTATTTCAAAAGTGCGTGTTTAGAGAGAGTTGGAATTTGTGTGTGGACCACCCCGCCATGATAGTCTTGTAATATAATTTTTCATCTGTTTTATGGATCTCTGGTGTCAGAGTATTACACTTACTTGAGTGTTGTAAATCTCAATTTAGATTTACAATTTAAGATGAAGGATCTATAATTTGTAATAGTTTATTTACTTTTTTAGATTTCTCGAGAACCACTGACAGAAAAAACTTCAAACTCGTTACTGCATTGACTTGTTTGCTGACTAATACATCTGGTGAATGTCAGCTTTGTACAATGGCCAGTTGTTGAGTAATCGCAGTGCTTACACATAAAGATTTCTTCAATTGTAGTTGGATGTAAATGCTTCAGATAAGAAATTAACAATCTAATAAAATGTTTCGGCCATGAATTTAAAGTTTATTCATTGTTTCAAAACTTGAATTGATAATTTATGATCCCATCTTTGGAGTAACCATACAAAAATGATTTTCTTTTGCTGTTTAATGGGATTTTAATAAGAATATTTATTCCCCGTAAGTTTTTTTTTTTTTTCAAAAACTTCACTTTGAAACAATTATCTTTTCATATTTAGGATCTTGTAGATTTAATGAGTATTACAAATTTTTCTTTTTTTCCTTTTCAGGAATGGTCTGATATTTTGAAATTGTATGAAAAGGATAATGTTTATCTAAGTAAGTAGATGAAAATTTTCCTGTTGAATTTAACCATAGAAATGGCTATTTTGGTTTTTTAACTTAGCAGACAACATATCAAGCTTTCTGCTGGGGGAGGGGGTCACAATTATGTTGATGACAAATTGGTTATGGTTAGTGGGGGTAGGGATGTGACTTTGTTTTGGATCAGAAATAAAGAATAAACTCTCAGTGAGACTTGTACTCTCATCTCTTTTACCTTGGGAGGACCTATTTATGTATGACAGCTGCTTTACCGCTTGAGCTACGAGGGCCAATGGTACATCTTAATAGAATTAAGATGAAAGAAATATTAGTCAAAAATTAATATTGGTTAACAATGCTTTATCTAAAAATGAAAATTCCAGATCGTTAAGAAAATTCCAAAAGTTGAATTAAAGACTGATGATGGAGCATCCACCTCTCTATTTCTATCATGACATTTTTTTCTTTATCACTGATCTGCATATACCATGTTGTAATTAAGATTTTTGCAATATCAGTAACAAGGAATATTTCTCTGTCATGTACAACTTACTAAAGGCATTGAGTATCCACTATTTTCCACATAGATGCTATGAAGTGTATGAAATTCCTGTTCTTTAAATTTTATTTCTTCTTTTTCAGTTGAATCAGCACAGATCATGGCTCGCAATGTTACCTATGAAATTCCAGCTTTGAAACGGCAAATGACCAGGTGTCAACAGACTGTAAAGGTTTGTACTTTGCCAAGAATGTCAAAGACTTTGGTCACATTCAGGGTTAACAGATTAGATTACGAGGTGAAATAATTCAGACTTTACCTATCTCAAGAGGCTGTTATTTAACCTCAGACTCCAGAGTTGCTTGATTTTCAAATTTGACACTATTCAAACGCCTGTGTAGGGTAAGTCTTAGAGATGAAGCTTGGATTATCGCCATCCCCTTGTTGCTCAATCTGGCAACCCTGGTCATATTCAAAAGAAATTTCTTATTTTTCAAATTTTTGACCTAAGTTGTTGAATTTCTTAGATGAAGTACTATTGCCATTAATTTTCAACTAGGTTTTCTGTTTGTTTTCTGTTTGTTTTTTCTCAATTACACTGAGCAACTTTTTGAAACTTTTTTTTTGTTCTTAGGTAATTAGTGTTGTTTTCTGATTGCTCATACTTAAAAAGTATAGAAAATTCTCATCAAATTTTTCTCTTGTGACCAGGAAAGTGATCATTTGAAATTGACTTTTTTTCATTTGGACAATGGCAAAATTTACACCTTCCCAATCACATGAAGGAAGAAAAACAATTCCACATGAATATCACAATCTTGGTCACAAAAGGAAAGGTCAAGGGAATAATAGCCATTTCCTCTGCTTTTTGCTCATAGGCAATCAGAAAATAACACTCACAATAGAGGAACAAAAATTGCATTGTTCAGTGTTATCGTCAAGTCAGGTGTTCGGAAAAGAATTTACCCCATGAAAAATGGTCTAAAACTAGAAAAATACCCATTGCTTTGCTAATGGTGTACTTAGGGGTGGAAATATTAAGTACCATTGAATCTGAAAAAAAAAACATGGTAGACAATAAAGCAATATTTAATAGAGCCCCTCCCCACCTGCCCTCAGAATCCCTAGTCTTTATTTCTGAATTGGGTAAAATACGAAATTGGCTCAACAGAAGTAGTAGTAGTTATATTACTAGCAATTTCATGCGCGCATACACATACACACACAATAGAACTTGCTTATCAACAGCCAATTTTGTATTAGTGTGATTGCATTACCCCCTCTTCTCTTTTTGTTTGTTGCTGACTGACTGATCGGTCGCAAAATATAATATAGATATAGGAATGAACCTTTGCATTGTATTGTGTTAAATTTGATTTGAAAAAGAAATGAATTTATTGTCTTTGTGTTTGTTAATAAACCCCTTTTTATTTCTATGTCTTACCAACCGCCATGAACAGGATTGTCAGAAGAGGGAAGAAGACTACGTAATCAAAGCAGCAGATCTTCGACGTAAATATGAGAACGCTTGCAAAAAGCTTGGCATTGAGGTAAGCAGGATTTAAAGTTACACATCTTTCCATCAACAATGTTTTGATAATTTAGAATTTTTATGGAAAAGCTTTGAATCCTCTTGGACCAATATTGATACTATGCAGTCTACCTCTTTCCCCTGATTATTACCTTCTGAATTGGGGTGCGTCTCGTACATTAGATTGTTGGCTGTGTTGCGAAACACTATTCATTTCAAATCAATCCCTGATAAGGAAGGAAAAGTAATTATTTAGTTAATATTTCGATGTTTATCTACATCATTCTCAGAAACAGTATAATAATATTGATCTTGATTACCTATTCTTTTGCTGCTGTTTTTGCTCTTAAGTTCATTGCTGCCTTGGATAGTGTAACATACGGTTCAACAATTCAAAATAAAACTGTTGAATGTGTGCAGATATGGGTCAAATGCAATATGCCACAAGACACACATATGTATCATTTAGTAAAAGAAAAACAATTGAATTAGCTAGGAAGTGTCTGATGCTAGTAATCAGATTGCAGGAAAAAAACTTTCTGGAACTTATCTCCTTATTCAACATGGGGGGGGGGAAAAGTAGTTTTTTGGATAAGATACTTACAGGAGAGGAAGAACAGATTTATTACGAGGATTCAAAATATATATATGTCTGTAAGTGTGCTTTTAGATATTACCTTTACAAGGCTTCTAAAGGCTTTAAAAATTACTTTTTCAAGAATTTCAGCATATAGATATCAAAAGTTAAAGTATGTGTTCATCTAATTTGGAAACCTCTGAATATGCCTAAATCTATATTTTAGCTTAAGCTTCTTTTAAAACTCACTCATTGTTCAATAACTTGAATATTTTTCAAAAATTTTCTTCTATGAGCATTCTACAGAATTTATACAACCAATTTAGATAATCCAGTTTATTTGAAAGAACAAACTACAGTTAATTTAGAAATACTCCAATTCTACATTACAAAATTAAAAAAAAAATGCTGCTTTAGATTTTAAATTGATTGAATAATACTTTCAGCATACAAGCTATTTTCTCTATTTTGCAATTTTTTCTCCCCAGGGTAAAAAGGTGAAAACAGAATTGTTTGGTCAGGTTCATGAATTACCTGAACTTCTGGATTCTCTTGGTAGACACATCATTGCTGTTGAAGAAGCCAGTTTATACTATGGAGACTTTGTTAACTTCCTCATGCAAAAGTAAGGATATTACCTAATCCAGAGATTTGTGTTTTCTGTATCATTTAAAAAAAAAAATACTTGCAAGTTACCAGATCATTTTTCTATTAACATGCTATTTTTTCATTGATATGGCTGGATATTTTGTGGGCACACCTTTTATAATTGAGAAAAAGATTAAATCTCTTTGTGCGAAATTGCTCAGTTTGATTGTTCTACTTCTGGAAAATTATTCTGAAGGAAAAAAAATAAAGAACCACTGAGCCACTACCATATTTACTCATGTACAATGTAAGTTTTGCTTTCATCTGTTGTTTTGAAAAAAAACTTCCTTTAGATGCGTCCACACATCTCTATTAGGTACTTTTCAGTCATTTGGTCAGTCTCTAATATGTTGAAAATCAATTTTCTCAACCATATCATGTTGGATTGATATAAAACTTGGCCCAGACCTATAGATGAATCATACTCCTCTTCCTCTTGCTACCACGGATGGTGGCTACATTGTTGAACTTATGGTTCTTGTTTTTCCCCTTCTGTTTTTCCAGGGAGAATCTGGATAAGGGATGTGTGCCGATGATTAAATACATCGTAAAGAATGGAAACACAACTGTTTATGAATGGAGAACTGGGAAGAAACCAGTCGACATAATAGACACAGATCTAATCGCAAATAATGAAGAAGCCAATGAAAATAATGCATCAGAGGACCAAAGTGTAAGTGGTCAATCAAATGGATCTGTTGAATGTCAATTAAATTTAATGGTCAATTAAATGTCAATGGATGAAGTAGCCAATGAGAATAATACATCAGTGTGGTTGGAACAAATCTTGGCAATCATGGAATTTCTGACTGTTGAAATGGGATTGTTTGAGTGAATCTGATTTTGACACTCCACTCTCTTTTTCAACTACTGGAATGTTCTGTCTTTCTTTCATGAATTCTCTAATTTTTTCTTATCTAACATAACATAAGGTGTGCACAGATGTAACATTTTCAGAGATAACAAGAAATAAGAGAATTTATGAAAGAAAAACATTCCAGTATTTGAAAAAGATGAAATGAAGTGTGGAAATCAGTTCAATTTTGACAGAAACTCCTTAATAGGCCAAATCTCTATATCCACCTGCAGTTCAAAACTGTACTGTTGTAAGGATGGAACTTAATCTGTCCTCCTACAAAAGCATATTGGGGGTGTGGGTTGACTGACATTATGAAATGGCTGAAAAAATTATATTAGAGTCATATTTGTCACATTTATAGTATCAGTAGCAGCCACCAGTCACTTTCCTTTCCCACCCTCTTACTATGTCTGTCACACTTATAATATCAGTAGCAGACATCAGCTGAGCCTGTTGCTATACATTTATGATATCCATCAGCAAGGTGACAAGTGATGGAATAGTTTGTATTCTTTCAAAACTGGTTTTGTCTGTAGTTTTGAGAAAGATCATTAACATTCAAGAGTTTTTTGATTATTGAACTCCTGTTAGTTTATTATAATAATTATGTCTCAGAAATGTCATGTTAACAACAAGGAGTTGAATTGTCCAAGAATCTCTTTAAATGTACTGGTTTTATTTATTTAATTGACCAACTGTAGTATTCAAAGATGGCAATGGGCTCTATCCTCATTTATGCTTTTGTGTCTGGCCATAATGTTTTGGCATCAGTACTCCACTAAATCCCTTCTAAATAAGTTTTTTTTTATTTTCGAGCTTTGTTTTGATTCTCTAGAATCTAGATATTTCTTGACATTTTTTTTACTCTATTTTCGATGTTTTCCTGTTGAACTGATGTTATGAATAGAATTTATTCTTTGATGGAATTTTTCTCATGACTTCAAATTTTGACGCTACAGTTGTTCAGTTATTGACTGTGATGGCAAATTTATTTTCAATTTGTTTTAAAGATGAAAAATAATCTGTCCTTGTACAAAACCTTATTTTGTGGGGAAGTGGGGATGAAAGATTAAAATGTTGAGTTAAATGTTGCACTCTCGTATTTTGATATTAAAGATAATTTTACTTTGTTCAATGTTGACTGGGTATGCGTGTGTTTACTTATTTCTTAAATTGCAAATCTCTATTTGGCTTCTTATTTCAACTGAGAGGATTTATCCCTCTCTAAATTTCCAAATTTTACCAGTTTTTAAGTAACTCAGTTCACAAATTAAGTTAAAACCTATCTGTGCAAATAAACCCTTCAGTATCGTATATATTCTGTTAGGGTACATATAAGAAGCATTTTTAATCATGATTATCTAGTTTTTTTTGTTGTTTTTTTTCATGAAATCCAAATGCAATAAAATTGCCAAAAAAAAGGAAATCATATTGAAAATATAACCGTATCAAAGATGAAGTTGTAATAAATTATAGCAGTTATGTCTCCAAATTATGTAATTGTAGTTATAATGAATTCTTATCAAACAATAATTTCCTCTGCTTCAAACTTGTCAGGGTTAAGAATGGTCTGCAAGACCTCCTGGGCATTTGTAAGTGTATGCCTGTTCATCATGGTATCAACATTTGATCATAAATTTAGTTGGAAATGAATGCACATGTTTGACAGGCCAGATATGATCAGTCTGCTTGGAAAGAGTTCGATATTATTGTTAACTCTGTTGAAGAGAGAAACAATCAACTAGAAAATCATTAAAAATCAATATTGTCTATAATTTTGAAGGGTCATTTCAGAGTTTTTCAGATGATTGGTGGAATTCAACTTGATTTGGTATCCACTACTCAGGACAAAATATGGAAATCCCGAAGGAAAGAAAAACAGCTGAATCCTGTGTTATAAGCTTACTGCTATTGGAGAAAAACATTTATGTGTATACCACATGAAGAACAAAGAGTTCGATCATCTGAAAAACTTTTTGAAAGTAATCTACATTATTTGCTTGTATTGTCTGTGTAATATTTGTCTCTCTTCACTGATGATTTATTAAAAATTTTCTGTAAGTAAGCTATGAAACTGTTCAATTTGTTTCCATTTCAGATCAATTGGGATGCAGCTGAAGAAATCGATTTTGGTGATGTTGAATTTGACATGTCACAGATAACTCTGGAGTCTGCAGGTGGAAAGGTCAGTTCTTTTTGGACTTTTTATTGGATCACTTTAATTTGGAAAAACCTGGTACCATAATGATAGTTATCTACTGTATGTAAGCTACTGGGAGTTATATTGTAATTTGATACTATGAAAATATGAATTGGTGTAAGTTTGAGGAATTCTTTTTACCAGCTTCAGGATAGCCTAAAAACTTCATTTAAGTGAATAGGTAAAAGAAAGAATTTGTCTGCATAAAAACGAACATTTTTTTCATATTCAAACCCATAAATTGGGATTTATATACCCAAATAGATTTTTATTCTACTGAAATGACTAAAGGCTTAACATCTTCACATGAATTAGGATAAAAGCCCAAATAGGTATTTTTGTACTAAAATGATTGAAGGCCTAACATTTGTACTTGGTGATTCAAGACATATTTAGGGAGAATTATGAAACCTCTGTTAATTAAGAGCAAAATTTGAATTCATGTACGACATTGGTATGTATGAGTCCAATATAGAAACTGCTATAAGATATATCAAGAAAATCAGTTTGACATTACGTATTATTATTTTGTAATAATTCTATTTTTCAGATTTTGGTAAAATCTGATGATATTATTTTTACACCTTACTGTTACCAGTATTTTTTTATCACGTAGCTAGACCCGTGGAAATTCCATGGGTGATATGATTATTTTTGCATGTGTATTCCTGCAATCATAGTATAAAATTTTATTAAAGTAATTTATACTAATGGAATGTATATTAAAAGAAAAAAATTCACATATGTATATATTTGCTAACAGTACAGAATGCTGTATATTTTAGATGAAATCCCCAAAATAGAGTTTTAATATATAAATATTTTATTTTATAGTCCATTGATCTTCTCAACTTTTTGTGCGATTGAATATTTTTTATTTCTACTTTATTTTAAAATAATGTTCTTATTCCTTGTGGTTCCATCATGAAAATTAAATAAGACAATAGAAAATGAACTAGGTGCATGATGTGGTGGAGCCGCGGGAGAAATGTTATTTTAAAGAAAAAAGTGAACATTAAAAACATTTGGTAGCTTGAAAAGTTGAAAAGATCAATGAAACAATCTTCCAAAATATAATGATATACATTATGAAATGGACAAAAAAATAAATGTTTGTTTATATACAGGAGACTGAAATGCATTTGGTAGAAATATCTATTCATATTTCTGTAGATTTTGAGAGGTTTAACATTCTCAATTGTTCTCTACTTCAGAGCTGTTTACAATTTCATTCGAGATTTTATTAAAAAGTGACTGAACTCATTTAATCAATAGGTATTTTTATCAACAAAAATTGTTACCTTTAAGTGGAAGAGTCTATTGTTACAGACAGGGAAACAAACAGAAAAATGTCACACTGTTTATTATATTGAAAGTTTGAAAACTGGGTGAATCCCTTCAACTCCAGACCCTTTGTATTTCAGATTTGGGATAGTGACTGATCACCCAAATTGACATAATTTCTCCATTTTGATGATGAATATTTCCTATATAGTTATTAAGCACAGAAATCGTTAACCCAAATGGTCAACATCAACATAGGTTTCTTCAGTTTTCAAGTTGGTCTGGCTGGCTATGTATCATGTATAGACCGCAGTAATATTGCTAGAGGTTTGAAATTTTGAATGTTTACTCATTATGTCCAGAAAAAACATTTTTGTTTTTTGAAATTTTCCCCCTAAATATGTTTGTAGTGAAGAGTAGAATTTACAATGCAAGTGTATGCTTAACTGATCATTTTGTTTGTATCCAGCATCATTCAGGCTTACTTTTTGGAAATTCTAACTTTTTAGTAATCACTGCCCAAGAAAAGACTAAAAGTAACTTATTCATTGATCACTCTCAACATGGCATGCTGGCAAAAGACGTTGGTCACGTGATTGATTCTCTTGAGTAACTAACCAGACTTGTATTTTTCTTCATTACTTTAGGACGAAGAAGCAGCAATTGATTGGGGTGATGAAGACGAAAGCAAACCCTCGGAAGGGACTAACACAGAAACGCCTACTGAAGGTGAGGGACATACATTCAGTAAAAGATCACACTACATTTCTAGGTGTGATATAAAGCCTTAATTATAAAGTAAGGCTAATAATCTGTAAAGTGGGAGTTATGGGAAGGTTGGATTTCTATTTTAGCTTTGATGTGCCAGTTTGGAGTGTGTTTTTGCACTA
This sequence comes from Thysanoteuthis rhombus, assembly GCA_963457665.1. Lineage (NCBI taxonomy): Eukaryota > Metazoa > Mollusca > Cephalopoda > Oegopsida > Thysanoteuthidae > Thysanoteuthis > Thysanoteuthis major. Next base: position 35,292,213 of record OY735226.1, on the reverse strand, counting down.
GCAACTCTCTTTCTTCAATTTCTTAGATGAAGTCTTGTCATTAATTTTTGACTAGTTTCCCTTTTTTTTTTTGTTTACAATCCTCCGGTCATTTTATTTTCCAATCCATGCTGCTGACAACTCGACAGGCATAGAATGAATAAAAATAAAAACACCCTCAATATTGTAATAAAAAACAACAAAAATAAGATGAAAGAAAAACAAGTAAAAAATGACTATGCTTCAGCTTGGGAAATTGGACAACTATGGCTTATTTCCCTTTGATTATTTATTATTCTATCTTCACATGGGGTACGTTTCTCCTTTGATTATTAATCAATGCAAGTTTACCGGTGTCGTAAGTAATTACGGCATGTAAGAAATAATTGCATTTTACACGCTGATTAGAGAAAAAATAATGTAAGGGACACAACCCTTTTTTCATTATGATTAGGCAGGTTATGTCCCTTTAGTAAATGTTTATACCATATTCGGCAGTGTTACGAATAAAAAATAGATTACTTCTTTGATATTACAGGATATTAGAAACCGTCAACCAAAACTGTCATCGTAGGTATCTTCAGTCAGTCAGTCAGTCAGTCTAGCTAGCTATTTATGTGTCTCGAGCACAGGGGGTCCCAATAGTTAGAGGGCTGAAAATTTGACCATTTACATCTAAGTATGTCTAAAATTAATGTTTCTTTTTAGATTCCACAGCCAAAATATGTTTTCAGTAGGTGGGTGTTAAATTTACGATGTGAGTATATGCTAAATTGGTCCCTTAGTTTGTGTGTGGTAGCATTAATGCTTATTTTTACTGACCAACGAAAGGTGAGAGAAGTAACTTATTCATTTATCACTCATTTTTCCAATCCCCAACATGAATTGCTGTCAAAAGCCATTCGTCACATAGTTTCTATTAAGTGACTAACCAGACCTGTATCTATCCTTTAGATTTCAGTAAATTTTCTTGCATTTAACTTTTTTTTAAAAGTTTCATAATTATATATGAATAAACATGGTGAAAAAATGCTTTTTTCTTTCCACAGATGATGGAATTGCTCGAGGAGACGATGCTCTGACTCTGCTGGAATCTGTACAGACAAGAAATTTGCTGATGGAAGACTTAATGGAGGTATTATCTTATTTCTAGCGTGGAACCTATCAGAAATGATGGATAACAAACCAACAAATTGACAGAATTTGGATCTTTGGGTAAATTCAATCCAATAGTTACTGAACAAAAGTAGGAAATATTTAAATTTTAGTTTTTGTATTTTTAAATTTGCAGCCATGAGAGGGTGACATACAGTAATAAATATTTAATTCCTGATGTTAAAATTGATAAATATTTTGTAATTGTAGCCCTTTGCATGCTTTTTCAATCCATCTGTAATAATGTACAATTTCAAAGGACCCCCTTATTTGAAAAAAAATCAGGCTGTCTGTCTAATGACTTTCATTGCTTTGTTATTAATTCCCCCCAATCTGAATGGTTGAAATTCTAATTCATTTTGTCTTTGTAGTTGTAGCTCAGGTGTATGACATTACATATTGTCTACAAAGGTCTTTATCAGGCAGTTGAGTCGTAGTTATGTCTCTTAATTTTATGTATTGGTTTTGAATAGTGTGACAGACATCTGCACAAAAAAAAGTAACTGATATTTGTATATTAGATTAATTTTATTTGAGGATGTATTGTAACCCATTTTTTATTTTTTGATTACTATTTACCTTCTAATTATTTTTGTTTTCTATCAACACCCAATGAGGCTCCCAATGCCCCTTTTGCCACAAGGAAGCCTTGTGAAATGTATCGGGTACTTTGCCATCTAAGCTACAGGAATTTCAATGGCTAAATAGTTCAATCTTTATTATTGGATGAAGAATTTTAACACATTATTTTCATCAAATTTCCAACTTCATCTTAAAAAACAATTGAAATTAAGATGAAGGCCACATTTAAATAGCTGTCAAAAATGAATAATAATGGATTGGGGCGGGATCACTGTGTATAGGTTTCGAATTGGCTGCGGATACTCCTTTTTCTTTATCCATTTTTTTTTTTTTTTCTTCAGAATATTTTAGGGAATCTAGGTTTCAAGATATGTAAATCTGATAATCTTAAAATTCAAGGTAAAAGATTGAGGCACTGATATTAATGTTGATTGCAGTATTCCATTCCAAAAGATTTTATGAGAAACTGTCAACATGAATTTCTTCAGTTTTTAAGTGAGTCTGGCCGATTCTTCACATATTTCATAATTGTAGTACTTTGCATGCTTCTCATGTATGCTTTACATATGTATATGTCACACTTACAGGCTGTACTGATGGAGTTAGAGGGCTGATGATTTTAAACATTTACTTAACTCCTCTTTTCACCTTAGATATAGTCATAATGTTCTGATGATTCATTTCTATGACCATCTTCATGTGTAAAGGAAGAGTCTCTCCTATTTATTTTTACCAAAATCTTCCCTTTCTTTACAATTTTTATTCTGTCTTTATATGAATTCATCTCCACAAAAAGGCATCCTTTTGCTATTTGGTTCTTGTTTACTTCTTACAGAAACAGTGATGACAAGTTGGCATCACAAATGATGGAAATGAAAATGAATAAATGAGTATTGGGTACCAAAAATAATTCTTCACTCCTAGCCTTTTTTTTAAAATTTTCATCATTAGACTCTGCAAAATATACCTCAAAAAATGAGCTGGGAGGCGGAGTATTGAGATGAAGTTATATATATATATATATATATATGTATATATGTGACATTTATGAAATATATTGATGCCCATTGTGTTTTATAAACGGAAAACAATGGGAGCGTTACTAATAAAAAATAGAAATATACGTGGTGTATTATTTTAGTGTTATGTATGTGTATATATATAACCACCAACAAAAATATTCACACTACTAAAAACAATAAAACAAAATGAATAACTCCTCCCACTCACAGCAACACCCACAAGATTCTCACCGAATTCCCCAAACTAGAATCTAAAAACACATAAAATCATTCACCTGATGAGACCCAGAGAGAGCAGAAACATGAACTTGATTATGTAGCAAATCCACACTCTATTATAAATTTCCAGCTCTACTCTAAAACAACTTGACTTTCAAAGTATAAAGTTGAATGTATCAAGCACCCTATGAAATAAATCCATTACATGTCAGACGTTGCGTTATATTGTGCTATATTGCTAACCTGATTTGTACCATGTGTATTATATATATATGTATGTGTTTGTGTGTGTAGTAAAAATCATATATATAGTAAAAATTTGCGATTTTCACCTTTTCAATTTGTATTTTTTTTTTTTTCTGCTTTAAGCTGGAGTTTTTTCTGACCCAACGTCTGTTTGAGATTGAAGCACCTTCCAATGCGCTTGACACCTACCAATTCCAAAATGCACCTGATAGTATTTTGCGTACATCTTCTGAAGTGTGTACTTTGGCCAACACTGTACAGGCAGCTTGGCAGTTACTCAATTCAGAAAGAATAAAGCATTTGTTACAACTTAAGCGTTCACCAAAGTGAGTTATTTTTTGTTTGTTTTTTTTCAGTGTGAATCGAGAACATTCTTTTTTATTCTTTTAAAGCACTTTTCTTTCTTTCTCTTTTCATCTTTTTCTCTTTTCATCTTTTCTTATGTTGTATTGAAGAAAAATGGATGTTTTTTTCCTAAACTAAAGGTATTGTTTATCATGTAAAAATGGCAATTGATAAAAACTAGGATTTTTTTTCTTAACAAAGCCTGAATTTTTGTCTGAATTTCTGAGATGAGGAATTATCATAATCCTAGACAAGGACAATGTCTATTCCATTTGCATGTTTGGAAGGGATTGGACTATATGCTGTGTGGAACAGCCTGCTATAATCAATATTTATAATAATTTGCCTTCTATGGCTTCTAAGTATTTCTGACACTTCTTTTCTGTGTTTCCAATTTAGGTATTTTATCTATAATTTCAGATAGATCTATGATCTGTAATTTTTTGATTCATTTTTAATTAGATTTCTTGAACTGCTGATCCCAAAATCTTCAAACTCTACACTGCACTGCCTTCTATGCTGATTTATATATCTGTTGGTGACTGACAACTTTGTGCATTGGCCAGTTGTCAAGTAATCACTTGGTACACACACACACACGCACTTTATTGTAGTTTACTGATTTGCTTGAACTGGTGTCCACATCTTGGTTATTATAGTCACAGTATCAGTTCAAAATTCCTGAAAGGTTACTGAACTACAGCAGACACCTGAAGAAGGCCTGAGGGTACAACAACCAAAACATGGTTATGACAACTAAGATGAGGATACTAGTCTGAGTAAATCAATGTATAATAGCCTGAATTGCCCAAATGATTAGTATATGGTCTTTTTGTCTCCACAGTGAAACATTTTTAAAGTTTTCAAATTGGCTTTTAAATTTGGAAATACATTTTCAATGGAATCATTAAATGTGATTTCAAGAAAGAAATGAAACAGGATTGTGAACTGTCCATTTCTATTCCTGATGCAAACTTAACATCTGTGTCTGTTTTTATTCATCTATTTATTTATTGGAATTTTTTTAAATATTGGACTTGGAACTCAACACCTATTTTTCATATGACTTTTTCTTGCTCACATTTGACACAAAGTATTAAACAGAAAAATTGATTTTATCTTATAAAATCATTTTGTGGCTGCCAATGCTGATTTGCATTGCTGATTTGAGTGGGAAAATGAAGCATTGATGCTAAAATAACTTTTAGAAAAATCTGATTGCAGTATCTGAGACATAATAATTTTAGATTAATTAGCGAATAGATGATTTAAAAATGTGTGCACAAAGGTTGCAAGATTGGGGTACAAAGGGAAATAAACTGAACTTTATTTCTGAGATTTACACAATACATTGGAGTTGCATCGAATTTGGAAATCAAGCAAGTCTGGAGGTAGAGGTTCAATATTAGCCTGAAGCCATGTGTCACTATTGGAGGCTGGTATGGAACCTCTACTTCTATTAGTTTATTTCTGTGTTTATTAAACCATTTCCTCTATTTGCAGATATGTTGATCGCTTGGAGGAAAATCTGCGACAGAATCTGACTCAAGCAGATAAAATGGTGTTTCGAGAAAAAGAAATGATTTTAAGAAAACAGCAAGCTTTAACAGAGGAAGAAGAAGTTGCCCCCAAACTTGATTTGCTCAGGAAAGACACATTTGCTCTGAAAAAACAGGTACACAATTGTTCTTCTTTCTTTCTGTTTTTCTCTTTGCTCTTCAAATTGAAATGTTTTTTCTTATCTCTTTTTTCTTTCTTTTTTTATAAAAAATCCTGTAACCCAGTGCAGGGTTGTTGGATACAGATCATTCCATCATGAGTGTGTCAAGGCCAAGGTAGCCTGAAGGATGCCATCAAGCTAGTTTAAAATGAGAGTGGTCCTTCTTGACTGCTTACTAACCACAGCTAGAGAGCCCAATCTGCCTTACTTCTTAGCTGTAGCTTGGTAGAGAAGAGATGGATTCATGTCTTTCTCAAGGGTATCAGTGCAAAATGAACTCAAACCTGAGTTTAGACTTGGGTCGCTGATTTTATGTGCCATTAACATCCCCCAACCTTTTTTTTTTTCTTTTTTTCCCCAAGTGGTTTTCAGGCACCTGGGACCAATATATCTGAATGTTTCTGTGACTGTTGGGATCTATATGTCCTATTTATATCCTTTAGTATTCTAGATTTTTAATTTAGTCGCAACCATTGAGTGAACCAAATGAATTTCATCAGCACTCCAATTTTTACATCTTATTATTGATAGGAACATCTAATTAAAAGGAACTGACTATAATTTTGAGGTTCCAAAATGCTATTACAATAGAGAATGGATGCTAAGATTAATCCCACCCTTGGAGGAATAAAAAAAAAAAAATCATGGATAATGTTGTCAAACAAATCTCATCAAAATCTATCAGTCAGTCCAAAACACTTTATCTAAAATGAAAAAAATCAATAAATTTATCAACATTATTAAATTTTTTGCTGAAGTTCAACAAGTCTGCAGTCAAAAATTGATTTGATGTTTGCGACTGTTTTGAATGATTACCACTAAGTAAATGTTAATTTGTTATTTTCCTACTTAACCTATTTACTGAGGACAATGCAATCTTGAATATCATTTTTGTTGCTAAAATTCACTAATATATCATATGTTCTCATTTTTTTCACATTTAAATATAGTGTTACCCACCAATTTTGACCTCAATTTGTTTTATATTAAATTTCTCATTGTAGACAACAAAATAGGGTAATGTTTTGGTTAAAAGAAGGATTTTAGGATTTTTATAAAATAATAAGAAAAATATGTGAACAAAACAATATGAAATGTCAGATTATAATTTATTATTTATTTACAATTCTCTTATTAGTCTATTATCACTGCAACTAAACTGGAGTTGGTTTAATGATGTAATTAAGTGCTTTAAAAAAAACGTGAACTATTTCACTTAAAATAGTTTCTTTACAATCAGTAGATTCAACAATTTACAACAATTATAACCAGAATTGCATTGTATTCAAGTAAATAGGTGAAGTATGAAAATAACAAATGTCAGCTGGTTCAGTGGTCATTGCTCAGAGCAGTCCTTATCAGTGGATCAATTTTTGAGGCTTATTAAAGTTTGCAAACTTTTAATATTTTTTTATTATGTCAAGTTGTTCATAATGTTATGAATATCAATTTACAACAATGTAGATAATTCTCATATCCTTTGCTTAGTGTTATCAGCCAGTTATTGTTATCTAAAATACCTTGTTCCATAGTGATCATAATAAGCAGCTTCTTCTGTCTAATACTTCTGTTTGACTCTGAATGTAAATGACATTTTGCTTTGGAACAAGGCTTTTACTTTATTATTGTTATCCTGGTGTGTACCTAAAATGAAAAAGGTTTATCAGAGACTGTCAATATAGGTCTCTTCAGGTTTCAAGTGGGTCTATCCGGCTGGCTATTTATGTGTAGTGCAAACAGGTCATACTAATGGAGCTAGAGGGCTGGAAATTTAATTTACTGTATTTTTTTTATTTTTCATTTTCTGAAAATACTTTTTTTTATAAATTGAATACCGTTGCCATTCTGCATCAAGCGAGTCAATCAGCATTTTTTGCCAACATTTGTTCACTTTGTGATTCAGTGACATCATCTGGTAACTCTTGCAATATCTATTTATTTTATTTATCTTTTTTTGGTGAGAACTTTGTATTGCTATATTTGCTTTGTATTAGTTTCCAACCAAACCTGCAATATCTCTGAGGCAAGCCTGAATATGAAAACAAATATTCTTCATCTTTTGACAATTGATGGAAATGGACAGCTGAAATACAAAAATTAGATATTTTTCAAATTTATATCATATCAAAAAAAAAAGAGGAAGATACATGACTTTAAGGCCGTAAACTGAAATCCATGTCAATAAGGAAAATAGTGTTCGATGCTGCTTTGTTCTTGAAGGTATTCATGTGTTACCAAGAATTATTCTAAAATCCTTGACTAATTTATTTTATCTATAATTTCAGGTTGAAAATGAGATCTCCCAAAAGTACAACAATAGAATTGTAAACATCATGGGTGAAATCAACACTGTCTAATATTGGTGAATGCCGTCCATCTTTGAGAAGGGTAAAGGCAAAAAAAAAATTATTTGGTAACAGATTTAAAAAAAATGGGGGAAAAAAATAAAACTGAAAATCAAGAAAAATGTCTTTTGTTCCTTTTTACTTTTTGTTTTTCTTTCATCAAAGTTCTTGAAAGATGCCAATATTTGGTGCCCCCCCCTCCCATGAATGGTCACTATTATCGAGTATTTACTATTACTAGCATTGTACCCTTATAAAATGATGGGAGAACTTGTGTTATGTATGGATAAATTATAGATTGGTACAACACACTCTTCTGACCCCCAGGTGTCTTAATTTTGTGTATTATTGGATGTAAACAAAAGTTAAAGCTGGTAAATAACTAAACCTATAATCAGCAGCTGCCTTTCAAATTGAACCTGTTGCTTTGTTGGGTGGTGTCTATTCTAATTCCCCCAATATTCAAGCAGCATAAGTTTTGCCTTAATAATCTTCAACTTACCTGTCTACTTCCTTGTGGGATGTTTTGACCACAACAGAAGTTATGCTAATTTTATATATTTGCTTGTTTTAGGGACAAGCAAAACAGTGACAACAATCAGACTGTCCCCTCTCCACTCCCCTGTATTATTGGTTGATGCATCAGTTGGGCTTTGCAGGATGTTATATCTGTGAAATATTAGTTGCTCTACGACATTCTTTGCTTTCACTGCCTTCATCAGCATCTATGAATTGTCTAGAATTACTACCAAATTCATTCGCAGAATAGCTAACCTTAGCCTAGTTTTGGAACAAGGTCACAAGCATAGAGCACCCAGTGAGAACTGAATTCACTACTTGGCAGTAATGATCAGCAAGCCCAGCTTGTTAACCATTATACCCCAACAAGGCACCCTCCACACCCAGAACAAAGAAAATTCTTGCAAGATATCTCATTAAATGCTCCTGAGTGGCTTAAACTCTCAAAGATAACTAATGTGAAGTTAATCCCAAGGAAGAAGGTTTTTATTTGGATTAGTGAATAGATAAAACTTAAGGAAAGGTCAGTGTGAATCATCAAGGACAAAGGTCTCAAGATGGTCCAAAGTCCCCTTCTCACTAAAAATTGACTAAGTAGGTGTCCATTGTTCTCATATCTTAATCTCTGAAGACTTCCAACAGAATTTTGCTCCTCAAATTTGCATTTGAAACAAGAAAATCTTTTTTTCTTCCAATACCAAAATGCTCTTCTATTGTTCTAATTTTGAGGGGGGGGGTTTTTGTTTTGTTCTTTCCAATGAGACATGCATTAGATCCAATTTATCTATTTTTATGCAACTTTCAAAGAGTCTTTTAGACACATGAACTCCATGTTTCTTTGAAAGGAAAACAGCCAAATATTATGTTATAACAATTGATGCCATTGGATAAAAAGATTTCTACTTACCACCATCACATTCTGATAGTACACATGAAGAAGGCTGTAGAATGGATTGGCCAGAACATTGACAACACAAACCACCAGGAGTCCAGAAAAGTTTTTAAAATATGTGAAAACTACTAATTTTCTGATTTTTGCAGATCATTATTAAGGACTCCCTTAATTATTACACTGAGTAAATAACTTCATTATTACACTGAGTAAATAATTTTTTGTCTCCTTATTTAATGAACACTGACTTTCTGGTTCTTTCTGTGTAATACTGGATTCTTCCTCTCAATGGTAACATTTGAAACTATGGACTCTTCCATGTTAACAAATTCAGAATTTTTTTTCTAAAATGCACTCCATGGAGATCCAAATATATCGATGAATTTTTTCAAGAGGATCTACTAATCCAACTATATAAATACCTTTGTGACTTTTTTTTGTCTGTTCATCTGTCATACTATTCCTAATCGATATATGAAATTATGAAACGCTATTGATTTATCATCCAACATAAACCTTAGTCTCCTTGTCTTGAATCACTACCAAATTCTTCCAATCAGTCAAAACAAAAACTGACATGGTTCCTGCTTTTGTTCAATTACTTCTGGATTGAATTTACCTAAAGATCCAAATTTTGTATATTTCTTGGTTTGTTAGCATATTACATCGTTTTAGACGAGTTCTTTAATTATATGATAAAATCATCAACAAATTGTGTCAGTGGGGAAATAAAAATATGAGACATAAATGTCAGTTGTTTTTTTACACCAATTGCTTCTTAACCTGGTAAAACAAAAAACTTATCCCTTGATATCTGACGAGCTCTTAGGATATTGGATGTAAGATGAAATCTCATCAGATGCTTGAACCATTATCCAATTTACTGCAAGAGTGAAAAGGTCCAGAACAAAGAAAATTGAAGTATATTATCTTATCACTTGGGAGTGGCTTAAACTCTTGAGATTATATACTTAATCATTATAATAAATGGCTTCCCCGGTATTAATGGTTGATTCAGGGTTTCCAGATTGAAACATTTTTGGCCAAAAAATAGCCAAGTGCTAAAATCATTTTTAAAAGTAATTATTTTATAATTAGTATACTTATTCCATCAGAAATGATGGCATGTATGAAATATATAAATTTTTATTAATGTGGATGATAGAGATTTGCATTGCAATGAGCATGGTGCGTTCTCTTGACCACAAATGGATTTTTTAATTATTTTTTTGTTTTTATTACTTATTCATTTTGATTATTCTTTAAACTTAAATTCAACATGTTATTACATCATTGGAACCTGAATGGAATTCTATTTCACTACATCAGTTGTAGGGATGCAATTTGATTTTTCTTCATCACTTGGGTTCCTTAATCTGCACATAGTTAATTATTATGTGCGTGGATTTCTTTTCTTTTTTTTTATCAAGTATTGTAAATCATTAGAATTAAATTTATAGTTTAAAAAAAGATGCTACTATTCATTTCTGTCTTAATTTTTCAGTTGCTTTTTATAGTAACTTAAACAGCCTGAGTATTTAAGTTGTGATTATAAAAAGCAACTGAAAAATTAAGATGAACAATAATGTCTGTTTATATAATACTACTGCAATAAGTCAAAATGGCCAAAAATTAAAATATGGCCAAATGAAATATTCACTACTGAATACTTTTCAAAAAGGCCAGATTTGTCAAATATGTCCATAAAATGACCGAAATGGCAACCCTGGGTTGAATCAAGAGTTGCTGAGAGAACAGGGTTATTATAATAAATATCCACTGGTTGGAGATTTTCAATCCACTTTTAAGAAAGGACAGAAAATTCACTAATTAGGTCCATTACAAAATCACAAGTGAAAATTGCTTTTTTTTTCCTCAGAGAATTTTAAAATACTGGACTTCTGTAATAAATAGTACAAGTATAAATAATTTTAAGAATAATGTAGAGAAATTTAGATCATCTGGGATATTTATACGATATAACCATCAGCAAATTATTTATTTGATAAATAACTGAAAGTAATACTTCTATTTTACTACATTTGTTGGGTCCCTTAGTATGATAGAAGACATTTGCACATTGCCGATTATATGTGTGGGGATTACTTTCTTTAGATTAAGGGTGGTAAATCATTAGAATTAAATTCTTTATTAAAAAAAAAAATGATACTATTTATCTTCATCCAAATTTTTCGTTGCCCCCCCCCCTTTTTTCTTCTTTTTTTTACAACAGTTTTGCAGTGATGGCTTAGTAAAGTAGCGGTTGTTAAAAGCAACTGAAATAAACAGGGAATTTCGGGAGTTATCTTCTAAAATATATAGAAGAATTTTTTAGGAAAAAATGTGCCTAATAAATGTTTTTCTGTCTTGATAAGCTTGCATTTTTTTTTCTACTAGTTATTCATGAACCTGTTTTTATCACTTGAATCAATGTGTATTTTAATGTTGAATAAGTATTTTTAATGAAAATTATATACAGAGATCCTATAGAGACTTTTTTGATTAATAAATGGATCTACTAACTTGTCATTGTTTTTGTTTACTGAATAAATGTAATGAAGTCATTTTGGCATCTTGGCTGTTATCATATTATTGAAATGATAATCTAAAATTCACATTAATTCAGCAAACAAAATTGGCTGTAATATAGCTATAATTATTTAGTGTGGCAGGGATTAGCGAAAGATGTGATTTTAGAGTAGAAATGTACAGTAAATTATTTTACTATAGATATGCATCTTGATATAATTCACCAACTGTCTGTGCATCTGCCCATCAATCCATCCTACTGCAAAATCTACTCAACATAACCCCATGAATTTTTTTTTGCGGATACTCTTGGGCACCCTAAACAGGTTTTTAGAACATTGCATTACTGGGGCTGATAGTTTATCATCTTAGTTGGTCAAGGCAGAGGTTAATTTGTGTTGGGGGCTTTTAACCTTATTCAAATTCACATTTATTTAGCAGACAAAATTGGCTGTTATAGCTAAACTATAAAAATTTATCTTGGAATTGGCACATGTTGAAGAGCTGCCTGATTGCAATTTAATCTGATATCGTAAATTTATATTTTATTTTGTAAAAACCACAAAACATAACTTAAAAATTCATTTGTATAAGTGAAACCTGGGAAAGATTTTCAGCAAATTAGTTTTTGAAAATCCTCCCCAGATAATGATTTGTGGAAGGGGAGGAACGAACAACCAGCACAAAATTGCTCATTCTCAGAAGCCAAAGTGAAGTGAAATGCATGATTTAAAAAAATAAAATGATGTATTAAATGAATAAGTTAAAAAGAAACAAATCTTATTACCTTTTCTTATCTTTATATTCAACATTAGCAATACTTTTGAATTTTAAAATGACTTTTGAAATTATATAATGGTTGCATATTTATTCAGGTGCATGTATGGAATTTAAAAAAACTTAATTTTTTTTCATAAAATAATTACACGAATTCTCTAGATCTCATAATATCAAATGGATTCTTCAAACTTTATGATACACTGATTCTTCAAATCTTAATTATTTGAATATTCAATTATTTTTTATGCATGGATTGACATGAATAGACATGAAAGTTTACAGTTAATATATCACACCCCTGCTCACTCAATGTTAAAAACAGTGTACACATGGTAAATAAAAAATTAGAATTACAAAAAAACAAACAAACCCAGAAGTAAATACCTCAATTTAAATTACTAACCCAAATGGCTGCAATAAAAGTAAACTGCCTCAAAAAGAAAAGGAAAGGTAATCCTAAATAAGCAGAGTGCACAATTTATCTTTGATTTATTTACCTTTTGTGGATAGTTTTAGAAATAAACAACATTTATGATTTGTGAAATTTCACACCCTTGCTCCTTCGATGTTGAAAATGGCAAACAAATAAAAAAAATTAACAATCAAATTTATTCAAAATAATACTATAATTTGTATTCTCTTTTTCTTTCAGTAATTCTCTTATTCTTTTGATTTAAAAGCTTTCTGATTTTTCAGTTATCTATCTTATAAATTCCTTTTTTGGACTGCAATTCACTCGACTCATTAAGGCAGGTATTTAGTATAGTTGGAGATAATTTCACTAAAGAAAAGGATTGTGAATTGTTTTACTGTAGAAACTTGATAACAGATACCCTAATGATGATAATTTTTCATTCGATACTAATTTCACAGCTGAAACCAAAACAGTGATTGGAATGTTTTCAAAGAGCCTTGCAAAATGAAGGAATTGGGGAGCTGAGGAATAATTGAAAGTATTCAAACGTAAACATTACCGAAATCTATAAGATTGCACACGGAGAGTGCATACCTTGATTAGGGCGGTTAGTTTGTTCGAATATAGGGGAAGTAATTGCGTGTGTGCATACTTCCTCCATAGCCTATTGCACAAAATTTTTTTGAATTTCATTTGAGAACTTTGGATCGTGTAGACAGTCCAGACCGAATGCATAATATGTCAATCCCAAAATATTCCTGGATCCGTTCCAAAATTCAAGCACTTCTTCCTTACCCCATGACGACCCTTCCACAAAATTTCTGAGGTATTATTATTATTTCTATTATTATTCGGACTGGTTGTTTTTCATACCAAGTTTCGGCCGTTGTACTCTACGGCCTTCATCAGGTATCATCTGGTAGGTGTGGGGAAGTAACGAACCGAACCCTTTATTTAACCAATAACCAGATGATACCTGATGAAGACCGTAGAGTACAACGGCCGAAACTTGGTATGAAAAACAACCAAGATGAGGACAGTCCGAATAATAATAGAAATAATAATAATAATACGTCATCTCAAAAATTCAGAGATATAATCAATGATTTGTTTTTAGTTTTTAACAGGTTTTCCAATTAACTATTTATTGTGTTTACCTTCACACACGAAATATAGAGCCATCATGGAAGAGATGACAAAGCTAAAACTTGCAGTTCTCTCAAAGCATGTCTACTAAAGACTCCTGCACCTTCCTCAGTATTCTTGTCTACCTCTGCCAATGAAATTGGAGAGGTATATGTATTCGGTGGCATCTTTTTCTTTTCATCAGTCCGCAATATGTATCCAAAAATACTCAATGAATCTACAGAAATTTTATGGAAGGGTTGTCATGGGGTAAGGAAGAAGTGCATCTCTGATTTTTGCGTGTTCCTTGCCTCCATGAGTGTGTTTTAGTTTGAAAATTATTTCGTGGAAGTGAATGATATTTAATTAGAAGAATTCTAAAACTAAAAAAAAATGTATTGCTTGGAATTCAGTCTCAGTCATTTCTGATTTTCTCAATTTGCTGTAAATCAATGAAGGGTTGTGTTACTTAGGTATAAAAGATTCTGTAACTAAAGAAGAGAGTGAAATGAAAATCTAACCAAAAGCTGAATGATTGACTAATTGATTCAGCTTCACTCGTGCAATCAACATATCAGCTAATGCAATATGAACAGATTCAATTAATGTAAGGATTATAATTATACCTGAGCCTATAATATGACTGAGCTGCTAATTTAATTTGAATTTAACCCAGAGATGTCCTGAGTGGGGACAACTGAACCTGAGACAAATGAGCATAGGGACAATTGAGCCAGCAAAAATTGAGTGGAGCACTATTGCGAGATCTATATTACACCTATCATTTGTGTTTTCAAAAACACAATGATAATGTCGAAAATAAAAAATGCAAAAAATACTGTTTTAGTCATACTACGTTTCAAAGGACTCTTTCACTGGAATTTATCTGTACATAATAGTATTTTATTTTTAAAAAATCAGAACCAGAATTAAACTTTCAAGCTCAGGGTCGACTCTTAGATTCTTGGTGAGTCGGGCAAGCTGAACTTGAACGTCCTCAGTGACACCCGTCCCAAGACAACAGGCAAGTGAACCAAATATGTTTCAGTGAATGGAGTGTATACTTTGAAAGTGCGTAGCGTATTTGAATGAAACACTATTTTTTTTTTTACATTTTCAAAAATTTCCGACATTAAGTTTATTGCGCGATTGTCCCCACTCAGTTGTCAGCCATTAGTCGGCCAACCGTCCTTCTTTAGGGTGTGTCATGATAATTCAATCCACGAAACACAAACTCTAGAACTTCCAGTCTTTTATCAGCATGAAAGTGCACTCTTGAGCTTGCATGTTACACATTGTGTAGCGAATGCTTGGAAAAGGAGCTTCAAGACCATTTTTTTTTTCAATTCATTCTTTTTTATATGGATGGATTTGTGATATGGATATTTATCTCGTGCCTAGTCCCTAGCAGGACATCTCACATCAACTGGTTTCTGTAATTGTTGAACAATCCTTTCAAAGATTTTCTCTGAAAGCGTATAATCGGCAAAGATGTTGGCGGAAGTGGTTCATTCTAGCACGAATTTTGAAGTGAGAAAGTGCAGCCGTATTTCTTTCTAAGAGAATAACGTAAAATAATGAAAATGAGATCTGGAGCGAAAGGAGAATCGAATTTTAATCCGTTGAACCCGCGGCACCGATTAACCGGCATGACACATCGTCGTACAGCCGGTAACCAGTGAGAGCGTGTGTGCCACAATTTTAGAGTCCGTAAAATAGCTTGAAACATTATATTCAGTGTAGCCCTGCTTTGTACCCTTGGGAATCGGGTAACAAAAGCAGCAGATGCTATGAACCCCGCAATTTCAAGGGCCCCGTGCTAGATACTTGAACTCAATCAATTTCGATTCAGCACTTGCTCTATTACTATAATACTCTACTACCCTCAACTTTGACGAATGGTTGAGTGTTTAAAGGCGATTTTAACCAATTATCACCTTTAATTGGAGTTATTATCTCAACATACCACACTCTCATTAATTCCTGTGATACATGTATGACACATAAATACAAAGGTAAGCCGAAGTCATATCAGAGATAAAAATGAAAAGTAATACAATTACTGAAATGTCAGACATATTTGTCGTATTATTTGGCTGTGGTACAATTGAAGTTCAATTACTTTTCGACGTTAGTGACTATGGACCACTGGACATACCAGAAAATTTGTTAGATTTGCGCCAAGTAGGATTTTTTCTTCCTGTCTTTTTGGTGAAAAGTTTCGAGGTCCGGATTCTATTTAAGATCCAACGAATCTAACAATGAAATTTGAGTTGAAGACGGAAAGACTCATCCAAGTTCCTGGAAGATCTTTCTTTATCAATACAAACTCTTGTCAACATCACAAGAATCTCTTCTAAAAGACATGCCCCATGCAATCTGATTCGACGGTGAAAATTGAACTGTTTTATTCTTTTTAAAAAGAAAGAAACTCATTCTGTATATTGTGCTCTGAAAATCAAGAAGAAAAAAGATATGTCCGTGGTTAGGAATTGAGGCAAGCGTAACTAACATAGATCGAACATAATACAGTGAACATTTCAATTCAAAATTCATTGAATAACTATGTGGCTGGCTAAGGACTTATTAATCCATCTTCGAATATATGTGGATGGAAATCCAGCTGTCTTCATAATGATGATGATGATGATGACGATGATGATGATGATGATTATTTTCTCCTTTCCAACTTACACGCACTCATATACACAGACACATATACAATTTTCACTATAAGATGCTCAGATATGTTGAACATGTTCAACAACTTCATACGAATAATAATAATAATAATAATAATAATAATAATAATAATAATAATAATAATAATAATAATAATAATAATAATAATAATAATAATAATAATACCTTGAGTAGTGCAGGTTTTGATGAAGTTCAGTCAAGATATTGCTGTACAAATTATTGTACCTAAATATAAGCTGAAAAAAGTACATCAAATTTATACAAACAAAATGGAATTTCACTTTGAAAGGAAATGATTTATGAATAAAATTATCAGCCATTAGTAAGTATTTTTTTTTTCAAATCAAAAAATTCAATTCACATAGGAGTTCCAAAAGTGGTTTATGAATTTGAGAGTTAGGCTATGGTAACTAGGTTTTGAACAGTATGGAACATTTTGGAACAAATAAACAGCACTAATCAAGGTATGCCTATAATAATAATAATAATAATAATAATAATAATAATAATAATAATAATAATAATAAATGTATTTGTAGAATATAAAAAAAGAGTATAAAAATGTTTTGTTATATATATACAGGGTGTCCTTCCCCAGATATAAACTGACTAAGTCTACAGACTTGACTCTTTTTGTAGATCGATTTAGGGAGCACCCCTAGAGTTTGACTGTTTTTTTTAAATGTTTTCTTTTTTAATACTTTTCCAAAATTTTTCATCAATAGGGATAGATATGAACTTTCTTGGTCAGTTTTTAAAAAAAATTTCTATAACAGTCTTTTCCTGTATTATGCTTCTTTTTTCTTTCTTTCTTTTCTCATTTTTCTTTGAGTAAGTGCGTGCGTGTGTGTGTGCGCGCGCGTGCACATATGTGTCTTTTAACACGTCCTAAAGAATAGAACAACGTTTCTTTTTGTTCTGGTGAAAATCGTCCCCGGCCGGCACGAGCATGAAGCCACCGCTGGACATGCGGTCAGTCTTAATATCATGCATGACTTGGGCAATGTCCTCGAACATGTCCACAATGGTCTTGTTGTCCGTAATGGACACTTTGTAAACGCCGGACAATACACCATCGCATTCCTCCTTGAAATTCTCAACGTCGGCCTCCGTCACGGCGCTCTCTGACCCTTCCTCGCACTGGTTCCCGCAGAGGAAGATTTTGGCACCTTCGGCATTCATCACGACGTCGAGGATATACTGTGAGAGGATCGTGAACGTTTCACGTTTTTCACAACTGTAGCAGAGGAGAGCGGCGTCAGCTCCACGGTAATAGCTGGAACCAATGAAACTCATCCTCTCCATGCCACCCGTGTCCCACAGAGTCAACTGAAAGAAAACAAAAATGAGAGGATAATCAATTTTTTACGATACCTGACACTGAAAACAACAACAACAAGCCTGGTTGCTGAAGGGACAAACACACACATGTATATATATGACTTGTCAAGGTTTCCAGTTGGTAAGAGAGCCGCCTATCTTGATCACGATTTCAAATCTTGATAGAGAAATGTTAATCTTATATATTGGTTTGGCTAGACGTTATGAGATGGTCAAACAGAGAAGACTTGACTCCCCTAAGTAAGGTGAGGATTGGTTTTTGTTGTTACAGGGGGGGGGGGGACAAAGCTGTCTCCCAATTTGGACTGGAGTTTTACAAAAGCCCCTCCTCCCAAAAGAAGATAAAAACTCGTGAAGCTAATTTAAAAAAAAACAACATAATTTTATGGTAATCGAAACTGACCAAAAACAGATACCCCCATATAATATATCAGGTGGTTCTCAAACTTTTTTCCACCAACGACCACTCTATGTTCTCGAAAAAATATGTGCGGACCCCTGAGAGTTTTCAATGTTGATCAGGTGATTATGACAAAAATACGCCACCACAAGTTCTTACAGACTATATTTATTTCAAAATGATTTTTCTTTTATGGACTTCTTTCTTATAAGGTCTCGAGGAACACACTTTGAGAACCTCTGTTTTTGATCAAGGGACGCCTCACCGTGGAGCAATGATTAGCAAACCATGATTCCTCTGGTGAGTTTGTTCCCCTCTGCTAGACTATGGCAAGCCTTGCTAATATTGATTATAATATTATGGACACCTATCGTAGACCAATTCACAAGTGTGGTAAGTTCGATTCTCATTGAGTGCCCTATTGTCGTGGCCTTGTGCCTGATTGAGCTATAAATACCTCACTATAGAACAATGGTTAGCAATCTAGTCACACAGACCATTACGACCTCTCTCTCTCTCTCTCTCTCTCTCTCTCTCTCTCTCTCTCTCTCTCTCTCTCTCTCTCTCTCTCACCAAGTGTTGCATGGCCTAATGCCAGACAAAGCTTGGTGGAGTAAATATATCACTCGACTTCTACAGGAGCGAGCTTAACAAATAAAAACTTATTAAACACAATTTCTTACGTACAAATAAGCAACAACTCGTACCAAAGTTTTCTAAATAGCTAAATATTTCTTGAACAAGTATGAAGTAACAAAAAATCAATAAGTGGTCCAGAATGCCCGAGTAACCTCTTCAGCGACTCTTACAGGAGAACAACCACGAACTGAAAATATTGTACGTCTCATCGTGGAACAATAGTCATCAAGCTAGTGAGTTCGATCCTCTCCGAAGGGCCTCATATTGGTAGCCTTGGGCCAGATTAGGGAAGGCTTACTTAATAAATCATCCGGCTGCAATAGGAGCTATCCAAACAAATAAACACATATCAAATACAATTTTGATATCTTATACCCCTCCCGTCTTGGGTCTTTATAAGAAAATTGAAACGCCATCCTAACTGCTACTCATCTATCAACATTTTTTGGTGATGATCCCCACAAGGTCAGACATTCTTTTCTGTACCCCGTGTCCGTTCCATCATTTGCTCTAATTATCTGGTCGAGGGGTTGGGTAGTGTGATTTAATTATCTTCATTCGGTTGGAAAGGATTAATGAAAGGAAAAAAAAGGATAGAGAATTGTTATTAGAAGGAGAGGAAGTTGGAAAAAGGGAGGGAAGCAGAAAAAAGATTAGATCAAAGGAGAAGAGAACGAACGGGAAGAGAAGGAAGAAGAAGGAGAAAGAAGAGAAAATCTAATGGGGGTGTTGGACGAAGAAGAAGAAAGGAAGAAAAAAGAAAGAACAAAAAGGAAGTGTGGAGATGGGAAAAAGACGATGAAAACAATAATAAAAAGGAAGAATAAAAACTCAATGTTTTATATTTTAATGTTAACATTAATGTTTCTTCCTTTCACCCCAAAAGCGACGGATGCTCAATTGTGTGGGTTTAGCAAAATCTAAAACTAGGAATGGTTGTGCATGGCCTTGAAACGGATCATTAAGGCATAATGAGTTTTGACAAAGTTTTGCCTTCATTGTTTAAAGAGAGACATTTTTCAAAGAAATAACGATGGAACAAATAACAATTCATCAATACAAGGTCTGTTCCGAAAGTGTCCAACTATTTTATATTATGGAAGGAACAACCAACAGCGGTGCCTTAGTCCTCTTCAAAGTAGCCCCCAGAGACCTCACACACTTAACTCAGCACCCACTTATGATGATCGGTACTGAGGCCCATTAAGGGCCCAAACGGATTCAGGAATTTCCTTTGCAAATCGTTTGTCTCTTGAAATCTCTCTGGATCTATTCTCCAACCCCCTTTCTTTTTTTTCTGACCCAGAATCAGTCATTTTGTCGCAGTTCACAACATTTATTTTCTCCTTCTACCTTCCTCCGCTCATCCTTTAATCGTCAATTCAACAGGATCATCAATGCTGCTATGTCATCGTCCAAACTCTTTTCTTTTCACATGAAGTCTATGGACGTCATCTCACGAGAGAAGGACTTGATGAACGGTCATTAATTTTCAAGTACCTTGATTCATAGTTCTCAGTTCTACTTGTCCTATTTAGGAAGGGTCCACGATATCTTATTATAGAATCTGCCTATAAGTTTGTCTGCGATAAGATTTTCACTATTTAGTCTTGTCTCTGAAGTCAATCTAGTTTTCCTAAGGATTTTTCTTTTACTTCCAAGTTATCTTGATTAATAGAATCTTCATCAAGTAACACAAAAATATATTTATAGTGATTTTTTTCCATTAAATATATTTATGATTTCATTGCTTTGTTATTCAACCCCTTTCGTTGATTCTTGTTTGTCTTTGTGCATAACCAACAGAGCACATTTTCCGATTCATTATCATCATCATTGTTGTTATTGTTGTAATCAAAATAATTTTGGAATTAAGGGGACGGTTTTGAGGAAGTTGTAACGTCATTTTATTTATTGGCTTTGCCAAGTTTGAAAGAACCTTGTCTTTGCCTGTGGGAAGAATTTTCTCTTCGGTTATTTCAGGCTCACATCCTGTCATTTACACTTCCGGATTGCCGAAATTAAACGAAAAACATTTTGAAACGGGTGGGAGGTATGGAAAGGGAGCGGAAGAGAATAATGGGAAAGATTTTAAAGATGATTAATTAAAAGGAGAAACATTGGGGAAAGAAAGAAAGACAGAAGCAAGAAAGATAGAAAATGAAGAACGAGATAGAATAAACAGAGAGAAAGAAAAAGAAAAATGAAGAATGACAAAGAAAGAAAGGGGGTAATCGAATAGGAAGAAACTGAGAAAGAATACAGAAACAAGAAAGAAAGACAGAAATGAAAATAAATGAAACAGTGAACAAGATAGAATGATGAATTTTTTAAACAGAAAGAAAGAATAAAGAGAGAGAGAGAGAGAGAGAGAGAGGGGGGGGAGGAAAAACCAAAGACGGAGAAGAATAAGGAAGAAGAACGTTGTAAAGCCAAAGGAAATGTTTTATAATAAAGAGAAGAGTGTCGTATGGTGGCCAGGCTCGACTCACGAAACTTAGTTATGACTTCCTTGGGTCCCTCACATATACAATGTCTGACTAGCACTAAGCTAAGCTTAACTTATCAATTGCACTAGTTATCCATTGCAAACTAAAAGTACTTATCGTCTGCAAAATTATTCATGGAAAGATAAAAGGTCTGGCTCATGGATAGAATTGAATTGTCATCAATCACAATAAAAAAAAGGAAATAGTATTGATTTAGCTAAAAACTGCAATGCCAGAATTTTCCGTCATCTGCAGTTAGAGATTAATAAATAAAGAGAGAGAGAGAGAGAGAGAGAGAGAGAGAGAGAGAGAGAGAGAGAGACTTCCAATTTTTCCATCGAAGCAGAAACATGAATTGGGTTACATTTAATCCAATACATCAACGAGAATGAATTTTGAAACAAGCAAAATACTCTTTTCTAGTTTACGCATACGCTAAACAAATATATGCATAAATATTCAATAAAAAAATCCATGTCAGATTCGTGAAATTGCACTGAAACCGCCTCCTTTTTGTGTGCCTTGACACGCTCAAGTACTCATGTGCAATCGTAATTTGGAAATAACTCTGAGCTTTCCTAACAATGAGCAATAGACCCGAACAAAAATTGCGATCAAAAGATGAATGAAAAAAATAGAATTATTAAATGTTATCAGAATGGCACAAAGGCATATTTTATAGACAGGGGCAACCCCTAGGCACCGGCAATACGGGCAGTCGCCCAGGGTGCCAAGTACTGAGGCGTGTGTACGTGACAGTAGGACTTTTCAGATACAAATGGGTATATTGATAAGTTTAACAGAATAAAAACAATTAAAGTAACAAGATTCCTTGATTTGAAGTTAGATTTCTCAGGATATCTGACATAGATAATTCCTGTGGTGATGAAACTGAGCGAAACAGTATTTTATTTCTTTTTGTAAAACATGCATATTAAATAAATGAGATAATATATACTTTAAAGAGCGCCAAAGTCCAGCTTGCCTGCGACACAGATAACTATCAGATGCTTGGTACAACAAATCGTTAATCTGTTGGACACTGAAGGTTTATAGAGAGAGAATAAGATATTAAAATGAAATCTTAATTGAATTCAAAACACTTGTAATAAACCAGTAATAACAATACACCAATAACAATTATAATATGCTCAACAGCGCAGTTCAACTTGATAAGGCGTCGACTGATAGGGACATACCACATAATCATAAACATATTTACGTATGATTACGCAGCTTTGATTATGAAAACGTATAAAAAGTGATTATTTAACAACAGCCTAAGGGCAGCGGCATCAGAAACAGCCGAAAGGAATTTCCCATCTATCGTATTGACCTCTACTGAAACTTGGAAGTTGCATACTGACTCACAAATGGTAGCGGCAAAAGATCTGTATTACATTCGGTCCGCGCACACGGTTCAAATTCTCAGTTTGGGGGGGGGGGTGTTACTACTACTACCCAGTGAGAACAAGCAGATAAATATGCAGCATTTCTAAAAACTTTGTAAATCCATCGAATGTAATCATATATACACTCCCTCCAGTGTTTATTGACTTCTTGAATAGTTTCATCGACCCCAAAGATTTGATATCGACTACAAGGGCGAGCACTTCCCAGGCCAAATGTTCTTCTTCGTGCCTATCAGCCTGTTACTAGACACTTTCTCTGTATAATCTATTCGGTATATAAACTATACGCCTCGTAATATTATGTTCGATATCCCTACCATAGGAGGGATTGTCCCAGGGACCGACCGAGAAATGGAAGACCTATTTAAAGAGAAATTCATTTACAAGAGACTCAATTGTTATTGTACACACAAGTGTCTGTAAACAGGTAAGTCGCTATTCTTGTTAATACAATGACAGGTATTCATTTGCGATGACCAGATAATAGAACAGATTGGAGCCAGTCGAATTAACTACAACAGTGGGCGCCAATCAGGCAATCGGGAAAGCAAGCACTTCAAGCGAATGTCAACGATAGAAATAGGATTTGTGTGAGTAAATATGGGGCAGACCGGTGGAACCATGGAATTTTGGAAAGGTCAAATGAAATATCAATCGACTTCCGTAGCTAAAATGACCCTTTTATTTCCTTAAAATACACTTATACAAACAGAGATTTTACGAAAGAAAAAATTAATTGCATTGCAATCAGCACAGCAAGGTAGGCATTAACACATGTTTTGTGGATCTGAGAGCTACATTTCTGAGAAATGTTTTTTTTTTTTTCAATAGAATTGAATGTTAAATAAATCAAACCAAGTATTTTTTCTATCCTGCAAAAACTTCGCTTAGAATCGATCAATGAGATTGAAAAGGTTAAGTGACATTACTATTTGGTTGAGTTGCCAAACTAGTAAGTTGAATAGCTTTCAACTAGGCCAATACATATTTTGGAAAGAATGCAATCAGATCCAAGAAACACACTTTTGCACTCACGCTTGTTTTTTCAGAAAGTTTTGACTTTTTCGATGATTACCGTCCAACAAAAGGCGAGTAATTTATCACCCGCTTTTCTATGATCAACCAAAGCAAAAGACGTTGTTCATGTCACGGTTCCCAAATTCAGAAATGAAAAAATCTAAATAGACAAATAATTCGAAAAATACAATGGGAATTGAAATTATCTAAATTGCTTCGTCCACCATCTGTTCAACGTGATTTGTTTATGTTTGTGTTGTAGAATCAACAAAATTTCTATAACCCTACCAGTACCCAAGGGCCGTGAGGAATCCCTGGCCAAGGCATTCCAAAGACTTTTGGAATGGTTGTCAATGCCCATCGCTGAATGGTTGTCGAATCAGAGCGTCGCGACCAATCCTATCTAAAAGGATTGTACCAAAAAGAAAGATCAGCCTTCAGGTCACCTATGGCTAGGGTCAGCCAACCAATATGTGGTTATAACGTGGATGGACATATGATCAAATCGTAAATAACAAACCTGAATGTCAGATCATAGTTACACGAGTTCTTTTCTTGTGTGTAGAAAAACAAGGACAGTGTTGTCAACTTTATCTCCAGTTTACATCTAAAATTCAGCCCAAAACATTTAGAAACATCAAGATTCTCAAGATACATATTTAAAATCCAGGGAATATATTACATATTATTTACAAATTGAGTGAGGCTTTAAGCTTCAGCAATCATTTCATTGAAATATTACTTAATTTAATGAAAATATCTGTTATTCTATAGCTAAAAGATAAAATAAAATATTACTCATTTTATTACAAATCAACTCAATAGCAATTTCTGACATCTATACGCAACCAAATACATTTAGTTTTGGATGAAAAGCATTTACATTGGCAACACAGAGCAAGGGACGTTACTAACAATTGACGCTACCGCATCTAGAAAGAAAAGTCTTTAAAAAATTATATTTTCGCAGATTATACGTTCGTGTCGTATGAAAAGAACTCATGATAAGTTTCCTTTGAGAAGAGGTAAATTGTTACCAGACTATCCATGTTTTATAACAGAAAAAACCCGACATGATACTTGATACGATGAGTTTATTCATACGGTGTAGTGAATCTAGGCATTCATTTAAAATCTTATATAAACTTTCCCGCACAGTAAATTATATATTTTATTTTTTTTTTAAATTACCATTCTTTTGGCTTCACAAATCAATAATATAAGAATCTTAATTCATTCCTATTTAAAATAAAAATCAATTACATTTTCTGTAATACGATTTACATTTCTAAAGTGAATGTGCAGCCAGAATGAGGATGAAAAACGCCTTATACGGTCCCAAAATCAAAAAGGTTACCTTTTTCTAAGAGAAGGTTACTTCAACAGAAAACTAAAGCTTAATAGTCGCCCAAACTGGTCCCAAGTTAGCGTACAACTGGAGGGTTGGGCGTGGGGGTACCAACGCCACTCCATAAAATCCTATTTATCACTGAAACCATAGCAGAGCAGTTGCAGCCCTATACTCCACAAGTAGCCTACAGGAATAAACGATGACTTTATTTGCACAATTCGATTTGTAAATCAGTCATTTCCAATTGCCAGTCTCGACATAAACTCTGGCCAATGCAGGGTCAAACTCCACTCTTAATTCTATTCTGACTGAAGATGATTACCAAAACCTTTGTTTTGTAATCAATAAAAAAATATAACATAAGTTGCTGCAGATAGGTGAGACTTGGGCTTAGTCGGTACCAATTACTTGGACGTGATTTTAAATCACAGTAGGAAATATTAATTTAATCTACATCTGTATCTATATCTATCTATCTATCTATCTATCTATCTATCTATCTATCTATCTATCTATATATATATATATATATATATATATATATATATATATATATATATATATTATTTATATATATATATATATATCGGTTTAGTTTAACGTGGTGGGACAGACAAACTGTGAAGAGTTCATTACCCAAAATAAGATGAGGATAGTTGTAGTTCTTGCTGTTACAATGGAAATACTAAGTCAATTCTGCACCATTCATTCCATGTTATTTGCTCCCTAGACTTATTGCGTCCCCGTTATGATGTGGGCGTTTCGGTCCAAGAAGACCAACCGCATTATAACCGAGTCGCGATCTATTTAGCTATTCTAGAGCTCTATCTAGCTATTTGGTAACTGAATATAGCTATTTGGAACAAGACTAATATTTTGAGGTCTCTAAACAACCAACGTTATGAAGTGAGTCGCGCTATAACGAAAAAGGCCTGTACAAACAACACTATTTGTTCTTTTACAGAATGAATTTCTGTCAATATCAAAACCCTTCACCTTTTTGACATTTCCTTTCCGATGCATGTGATTTGTACATGTCTATCTTAAAGGATTAACTAAGTTTCAATGTAGTTTACATGTATGGAACATTCGAAACGAATATACCTGCTAAAACTCACTCTCTGTAAGTGTTAATATTCAAAGGAATGAATTGATGCAACATTTACATTCTATTGAACTTTCTATTTCATTATTATAAGGCCATTAATATAGAGCGTGTAGCTCCATATTGTTCTACGCTAGTGAAAAAAAGTTTTTTTCTTTGAATAGAGATGCAAGGAACCAGCAGTGAACACTTTTTTCAAATGCTTGACTGTTCTGTCAACAGTACTGCATTGCATACATCCTGATTTTATGTTCAGAGTTGTTGCGATAATTGCTGAGAAATTATGTCGATTGAGTTTTTGACGATTTGCTTATCTCTATAAACATTGTTGTCATATCGTAATCCAGTGATGGGATCCCATCATATCCCAATTTCCACCACTGCTACAATCATACAGCGTAGGATTAATCCTGAGTAACAAATGCATATTTTCTGGTTTTTCTCTCTAAGTGACCCTGTCCCTTATTCTCCCTCATCAAACTTAGCAATGGATTCATTATCTAGAATCAGAAATAGGCACAAATGCAGCAAAGATCTCGGAAATGATCACTCTAGAATTGACTCACGTATCAATTGTTTCATCATGAATCAGCAAAATGCAAAAATAAAATTAAAAGAAAGAAATCACTTGACCGCTCTTCATTGGCTTTGCAATTGTAGCTATCTTCAAAGAGTGCATTGTGAATCACCCTTTCCTTTCACCATTTGTACTGATGCAACCACAAGAATATGAAATAGGCATCCTCTTGACAAAAGAAATCGCTGCCATGACACTCTTTTAATTAAGTTATTCAATTACAGTATGTGTGTGCGCATGTGTGTGTGTGTGTGTGTGTGTGTGTGTGTGTGTGTGTGTGCGTGTGTGTGAGCATGAATTTTTAACCGAAACTTGATCGTCAGTTCTTTTGTTATCGGTGACAATGGAGATGGTTGGGTAGTCATGATCCGGGGTTTTTGATTGGCTGTTCGCCCTCCAATCGGAAAATTATTATTTTTTCCTTTTTGAAAGGAAAGGAATCTTTGATAGAATTAATGTTCGCTCTTTTGGGGATTTGAGAGAGGGAGAGTCAAAAGAGGAGGGTCTAATGAATGTGGTCAACGATGCGGTATTTAATATCTAAAATCTGATGCAATGCACACAGTAAAGTAATACCTTGATAGTGCAGTTTTGATGTAGTATGATCAAGGTATTGCTCAACAAATTGAAGTGACTGAATATAAGCCGAAAATCTTTAAATAATGATAAGATCTTAAACAGTGCGATTTTGGAATTTTTTATACAGAGAATTTTTCGGTTCTATAAAAGTAAGGACATAAAAGTAAGCACAAAATCCGTTTTTTATTCTCCAAGATTGTAGGAATCATTATGGGTTTTAAGAATTAACTCTTCCAATCTCAATTTGAGTCCACTCTTTCACTCCTTGATCGATTCTGAGTAAGATTATAGAAAGATAGAATATATATATATATATATATATATATATATATATATATATATATATATATATATATATATATATATATATATATATATATACGTGTGTGTGTGTGTGTGTGTGTGTGTGTGATTGTGAATTTCTTAATTTGAGGGTAATTTATCTCACCTTGATGTCTATTCCATTGAAGGGGAAAAGACGTGAACATTGGTCCAAACCGACGGTCGACATTCTGTTGTTTTGATCCTCAATAATCGAATCATCTCGGAAGCGTTTAAATATTGAACTTTTTCCCACACCATATTCTCCACACAAGATGATTTTGTAATGGGGAGGTCCTGTAGCCATGGTCACTGGAGGCAATTGGAACTGGAAAGAAAGAGAGGGGAAATCAGTAAATAAATAATTATAGTCATATGAAAATTGCACGCGAATCTAAATGCAAAACGTAAGTAAAAACAAAAAGGTGTTACTCTCATTTCTAACCCTAACAAGGACTAATCAAAGGTGCTTGCATAAGTATAATGTTGACAAGCTTGGCTGCGTTAGTGTCAAACTCCCTTGCTTCATCAAAATCTAAAAAATAAACAACAGAATTCATTTCCCTATACAATATTATTCCCAAGTTACGTGTCTCATTCATTAGTAGTTCCTGTGAATGAAATTTGCAAACTTTAGCAAAACGATTCCGCGGTGAATTCATCGCCAGTTTTTGTGTACGTCACTGGTATTGGTGTGGCCATTGTCATTCGTTGTTACATTCAAAAAGTAAAAACTCAAAAGTAGGAGTTTGACAATAGATAATTTCAAGTAAGTTCATTTTTGATTCAAGTTGTTTCCCCCCCAAAAGACAACAACAGAGGAAGTTGTTGAAAACTACAGCTTTAGAGACGCATAGCCTCGCACCCCAAAGGTTAATCGGTACATCTCAGAGTTTAACCACATACCAAACGCACTTATACACGACTGACATGACAAAAATTGTCTTTAATATGAGTTTCAGGGGGGCTTTGGGACAATAGAACGCATTGTTGTTATTTTATTGCTGACATCCGAGGAAGATCGTAGAATGAATCAGTCGAATGAGTGAGAGAATTATCAATTTTCTAGAATAGATGTATCTCTTTCTAATCCCTAGATAAATACACAATTGGTCATTATCCCGTAAAGACTTGATTACAACTTGATATCGGACACAATGAGGCGATTATGAATGTCTCTAAAAATCGGGCAGCTCTTTGTAACCTGATCGCATTGAGAAATAGAATATATCAAGAAGTTGTTTGTTGCATTCTTTTTCTCAATGCGATTAGGAAGTGGGGAAAATGGTCAATTTACTTCGACTTTAATTTGTTTTACAATTGGTAGGAGATGCGAAAGGTGGAAGCGGAGAGTTCATCACGGTCTATCAGGGCCGCAGTTGAGGCAAACAGTGCAGCCTTTAGAAACATTTTTTCTATTTCAATGTTGTTCAGGTTTCCATTCGTTTCAGGATTTATAATGTTACACAAAGATAGATTACAGATTAGTGAGTGTTGTTTTCTGATTTCTTGCGTGCAGTAAGTTTTTAAAAGTAGCTATTATCCTTTTCAAGCTTTGCTTTCGTGGCCAGGATAGGAATATTCATACGTGATTGTTTAATGTACTTTGTACGATTAAAATTGTGCAAGATCACCTGTTGTCCAATTGGAGAGGAGTAAATTTCAGTTATCATTGTCCTGACCACGAAAGCAAAGTTTGAAGGAAATAATTGACTTTTTGAAAATACTTTTTAGACATAATCAATTAGAAAAAGGTGCACAATGTTATTGCTCCATGACTTTACGTTAAATTAATATCATAGTTTTATGAATGTTTGATTTTCAATTGTTTGTAAACAATAGCCAAAAACAGAGATAGAAGAGCTCCCAAGTGTGACACTATGGAAATGAAAGGTTAATTAGAAAAATCTGAAAGTGAAAACTAAAATAACCTGGTGAGGTTGAGTGTACTTTACAAGAGCAGAACTGTTACCCAGGGGGTTCCGAGAGAAACCAAGCTTGAATAAGGAACAGATGGAAATCTAAACTGTAAAGCAATTGATATTGAATCTGGGAGTAAAGAACTAAAAAGGATCAGACGAGCGTAGCCTGGACAGAATACTGATGTATGATCAATCACCTTTGTTTTAGAGGTTTAAAAATCCCTGAGTTAAGGACATACTTCTAGTTTCCGGGCAGGTAAATTGATTGCCTAGGATCTGGCCCCGTCAATCGCCTTCGTATATTTCCAAAAGAAAATTATGGATTCCCAAATTTGGAGAGGGTGGAATGAAAAATGCTTAGGTCAGCACGATCTCAATATTTACCCGCTGAGAGGAGAAAAACCAATCATAAACCCTCTAGCCATCGGCCCCACACACAAAGGGAATCAACCATCATATGACAGCTATTTTTGAGCACAGCATGAGGAGAAGAGAAGCCACCGGGACACTGCAGAGAATTCCGCGTTCCTTGTCACCAGGATTAGTCCTTACCCACAAAACGAGCATTTTGGTGTAGCTATACAGATAGATATACCAAGAGACATCAAGTGGATGATCCCGAAAGACTCATAGTTTCGACTCGAGAGGTTTATTGAAGCTATACGAATAGACATACCAAAAGACATGAAGAAAATAACTTGAAAGACAGACGGATAGTCATTCCACTGTGTCCTCATCTGCATAGGCGTATATTTTCACAAGTCACCCTGTAATAATACTGACTTGTTGCATATTATACACCCAGTGTCGATTGTTCCTATTCTAATTTGTGACACCTCGGCTGGTCCATGTTCCAGCACCGCTTAGTTTTTAGCCAATAGCTGTACCCCCTCAGATCTGGACGCAACGTGGGTGAGGTGAGGGCGACTTGAGGCAGAGATATAGTGACCAGTCAACTAGAGCCTGATCAGCGTTGCAAATTACTAACCGGCAAAGAATTGTAGAGACTGGCCCAGGATGCTTGACCACACAAGAATTGGCATGCACCTGGCCCCGTCAATGCTAAATATAACATTATTAAAAATATATAAGATGCATAAAATGAATAAAAATTTGCTGTAAATGGGTGCATAAAATATACAGATATAAGTATACATATATGTATGCCTTTTGGTTTATATGTATACATACATATATGTATAAAACACTCACACATAGACGCGCGTGCATATATATGTGAACAATAGGGAACCAGACAGACTCATTTAAAGTATACGGAGACTTTATTTGTTAATTAATTAATTCATAAATGAATTATTAATAAACTGTATTTATTTCGGAAACGTTTCCCATCTTCAGTAGCATGTATGCACCTTTAAAGGTTTCCGTATAAAACAAATTTAGCATCAGATGTTTTGCTTTGGAAGCAAAAATGTAAATAAAGAAAGGGGATTCCTTTAGTGGTGAGTCCGGACTGTATTCTGTCTGTGGTGAAATCTGTGTTTGAATGCTTGGATATCCTGTTGGAAGTAATAGCAGCATTTATGGGCGTTTTATTGGTTGTGCTGCTCAGAGGGAGCATTGGTTGTCATGGATACTTGGGAGTTGGATAGTAGTTTAGATTGTATGGGTGCTTGGTGAATTGGAGATGAGGTTATCTCTGGCATCAATCCAGGGGATGGGGTGAGGGGTCCTTGTTGTGTAATCGAATATCTTTAGGGAAATGTATGTTCTGTATCCTAAAAGGTCATTGTGGATGTCCTGAAAAATCTGATGGCTTTGAGTTGTACAAATGAGATACCATACATAGGTTTCTATATGTAAGGGTTTCTATGACTGTGTGGAGTTTCCAATATTTGATATACATAGAGTGGGGTTGATATGACTGAGAGGGTTATAGTGTTTGAGATAGGTGCGTTTAGGGTGGTTAAGTTTCGTAGTAAGTCCGTTAGGAAAGAGAGTTTTAAGTTTGTTAATTCACATATCTTCATGTTCTAAAATTTTTGTCGTGTCAGGGTGTGTAGTTTTTTTCTGTTTTTTCAATGATAGTGAATTTCACGTCTGTGCCGAAATTTTGACTGGGGGAGCGGAAGTATTGTTCTACTGGGAATAGGTTTGGGTGATTGGGTGATTCGATTCTGTACCTATATTTATTAAGTCACATGTTGAAAAGACCATCAGATTTGTCTTTGTATTGTAGTTTGCATCTATTATATTCGAAGGAGTTAGATAACATTTTTGCTTCAACAGTCATAATTATGGTAGATGTAGAAAGTCTTGTTAGTGGTAGAGCTAGTGAAGATGTTGGTGTGCTCAAAGTGGTTGCAGCATAGATTATTTCTTTTGTTGCAGGGTTGGTAGAATTTAACGGTTTCAGGGATGTTGTGTGAGATTTTATTGTTTATTATAGTGTTACTGCTAATCTTGTCCCTGATGTTTTGGGGTCAGCGTTAGGTGATGACACGTGGGTCTTATTGATTATATGTGACAGAGGTGGGAGTGCTGTGTGGAAGTTGATTATGAGTGGTATACGGTCAGGTTTATTTTGTTAGATAGTATAAGGGTTTCTTTGAATATAGTATTGGTATTTTCTATTTGGTTATTTGTATCTTCCACCGAATATCCACGTTTAGTGAAATGTAGTAGGTTATGGTTGTGTCTGTTGAGTTCATTTATCTGTAGAGCAAATTCTCCTAATTCTAAATGCTTTTGAAAATAGGAAGTTCTCTTTCAGGAGTTTGGTATGGGCTGATTTAGAATGAATGTAGTCATGAGTGTCTGTAGGTTTAGTATAGAGGGAACTCTGGAAGTTTCTATTATTATCCATGTATATGCAGGTGTCTAGGAAGGCTATGAAGTCAGTAGATCTCTCGTAGTCAAATTTAATAGAGTCGTACATAGAGTTTATGTGTGAGAAGAATTTCTTTAGTTCGGCTTCAAGTCCTGTATATATAAAAGAATTGTCATCTATACATCTGACATAAAAGATGCAGTTTTTGTCTATCTCCGGGTATATGAAGGTCTCTTTGAATTTTCCCACGAAGATGTTAACATAGGAGGGGGACGCTACCGTGCCCATGGCACAGCCTTTCATCTGGAGGAAGTGTATATCAATAAAGTTGAAACTATTGAGTGTTAGAATGTTTGCATAATGGTGGTAATTGTTTTTGTTTTGGGTTCTTTGGTTGTTAAGTCTACTGTTAAGGACTTTTTTGAGGGCTAGAATGCCTTCATCATGTTTATTAGAGAATAGGCATTTGACGTCCATAGTGAGCAGAAGTTCTTTTTTGGGGATAGTTTTGATGTGTTTGGTTTTGTTTCAGAGGTCAGTTGGGTCTCGTATATATATATATATATATATATATATATATATATATATATATATATATATATATATGTGTGTGTGTGTGTGTGCGTATGTGTGCCAATTTAGATGAGTACATCGGTAGGTATACATACCAATATACAAAAAAACATTTGTAAATCTGCAGCCAAATGATGGAAAAAACATTTATTCTACACTACAAATATCTATTTTCGTCATAATCTCTTCGCTTGTCAGTGCATTTAATTCAATCACACCGATCGAAAATTTGTAATATTTAACGGGTAAGATAAATGATATATACGAGAAAAATCAGAGAGAGAGAGAGAGAGAGAGAGAGAGAAAGAGAGAAAGAGAGAGAGGGGGAGATCTAGCCCATAACAAAGTATGGTACAAATTACATTAAACAATGTGTCAGAAATCAAAGAAAACAAATAAAAGAGAAGAAAATCAAGGGAAAGAAAGAGAGCAAGTAACTAAAAAAAAAAAAAGAAAAAAGAAAGAAATATGAAAAAAGAAGAAAAAACGAAAAGGAAATGATGAGAAATGGATAAATAAATATTACTGGAAATGGTGTCAGCAAGGGTTTGTCAATGAATATATCAAGTTGGCTCAAAAGAAGTACAAAATAGGCATGAATGGGCGGGAAATACGATCTACTGTGCAGACGATTGGGATTTGACCGTACTAACAAATGGTTTATGCACAAACCAGATTTTATCTTAGAGAATAAATACCATCAAATTCTCTGGGACTTGAAATCCAAATAGATCACCCAATCCAGAAACCTTGTCATCGTGAATGATAAGAAAGAAATCTGCCAGCGGATATTGCTGTTCCAGAGGACAACAGAAACAGAGAGAAAATAAAGAGCTGAAAAATATCTAAACCTTGAGAGAACTGAAAAGATTTGAACACAGTCAACTGTGACAGGGACCAATACACACAAACTCACACACGAACACTTACTGTTTTTAACTTATCATGTTAAAAATCATAAAATAGAGCTTAGATAGATAATCAGTTTTGTTGACAACTAAACTGTTTATATATATATATATATATATATATATCTAATCAACAAAACAGAGAGCGAAGTTGATTTCGTTGATAATATTGTCAAAAGCTAGAAAAATATTTACTGCTGGTGTGAAACTAAATGAGTACAAATAATAAAACAGGTGAAGTAAATTAGCTCGCATAAAACCACCTGAGAAATCATTATCCACCTGGAATCAGGTGTAATACCAACCGACCAACCAACCACTACAAGGTAAAATCATTTTGTTATTAAAGAGGAGAATGATTATATCGGTGGTGAGACTCAGCTGTCAAGCTGTGAGATAAGTAGAAACCATTCACAGCTTTTTCTTCTACCTTAGCTTTCAACCCAACCTATGACATTCCTGGGTTGGTTGGCACGTGATACCGTCCGACTTGGCGGTTTAGTTGTTTACATCAGACGAGCGTCTTCTTGATCGATCCATGTGGGAGATGGAGGAGCGAGTGACCGCACGATTAACGAATCCCTAGGGGTCGAAAACAGTTTTGAAAGCACTAAAGTTTTGTAAAATGTCTGCAGGATGTTAGGAGTGAAGCTTAGAGTGAGTTTGATCCACACTGTGCTCCCTCAAACTTTGTCAATGTCGACCGAGTTATCTTATGATGAACACTAATATATAACAACAGACATCTTATCTTGATGCTACAGCAGTGCAATGGTCAGTGTACTAGTATCGTGGGTGATTTGAAATTACATCAATCCTCATAAGGGGATTCTAAAACATCGCCTTCCATCACATTTTGTAAATCTGTACATGGACCGATTCATACGTAGTTGTAGATTTTACGATCTGGAAAATGTACAAAGTGTCAAAGGAGAAGGGTGCGGATTCAGGTGAGGTGAATGAGCTAATTTTGGAGAAAAAAGATATACATTTATCTACATCAATTTACAAATCGCCATGTGTCTATATTTGTACACATGAATCTACAGGTCGAGTCAAGGATGACTCTCTATTACAGGTACCAGATAACCCAATACCACCAGTCATGTGTTACAGGGAGAGGAGATGGTCACCGACAGTACCTCGAGAAATATTTTGAATAACCGGGCATGGTACCTCGACGATCTACCATGTCATGGGATAACACGATTTCATTGATCTATCTATCTAGACATACATCTACACATATCATTGTCATTATATATGTATGTCTATGTGTGTATTTAGCATGAAATACGGCTAAATGAAACGAAATGAGTTCATGAACATTGTGTCGCTAAAATGAGGAAGGACACTCGAATAAAAAATTATATGGATACTCATACAAGATGTTCTTTGAATTTCATCTTCTTGAGTAAGACAGAAAAAGGTGAATATGATGTTGGTCTGCAAATGGTGTCTTATTTGTTTAGTTTTATACGTCAAGTCTTGCACTGAGCAATTGCACCCCGGTATAGATTGTTTACTGACAATCGTATATAGGTCAGCCCACGATTTTTTGCTCGAGGTAAACGACGTAGAGATCAGAATAACGTCCAGAAATTATATTTGTAAAATTTATTTATCTATTAATAAAAGACCATCTTACGTACTATGGTTTGAAATGTAAAAAGGGTAACATAACAGGTTGAAATCTGGCGTATACACACATACGCACACACAAGGTGCTATCAAAAATTTCTGGAATTCTAACAGGTTTTATTATCCTGAGCACCTGTCAAGTTACCTAGCGTATCGAGTTATTTACTTTGATGGGAGATGAAAAAAAAGTCATTTTCAATTATTACTGTTTTTTAAGGAAACCGTTCCACGCTTTGGAATCCCTGGACTTTTGGGTAGTATCTCGGATATAGAATGGGTAGAAGTTAGTAGCCTTATGAGGAACAAAGCATTTATTTTACACAACAAATTATGCACCGAGAATTTTAGATCAAAATTCAGCTAATAATTATGTGTCAGACCACGGATCGATCCACCCTCGCGTGAGTATATATATATATATATATATATATATAGAGAGAGAGAGAGAGAGAGAGAGAGGGAGAGAGAGACAGACAGACAGACAGATAGAGACAGAGAGGGGGAGGTTGGGAGAGGGAGAGAGAGACGGAGAGAGAGAGAGAGAGAGATATCAATAATATAAACTATGTAATTCTTTAACGTCAAAAAGAACGGAACTGAATCATAGCAAGGTTTGTGATATTAAAATAACGAAGAGGTACAATAATAATGTCATAGATTATGATAGTCACAGCCAAATTCGACATATGTATGTGTGTGTACGTTTGTTGAGTAGCACTTTTCTAGAACGCAAATAACTGAAATATCAATAAAATAATCGCTGACCTTTGCTAAATAAGGATGGCACCTTGTTCCTATCACAGTTAATCCAGGGGGTCCAGACGCTCGAATCATAGCAATAAAACAACGTCTCTCTTATGGAATTCGTTTGGTGGCACTATCCTCAGGTGAGCTAGCTTGACAGGATAGGTGAGTGTGCATAGGTGTGTGTGAGTATGTGTGTGTGTGTGTGTGTGAATGCGCACCCTCGCGAAGCTTGCTACGGTTATTTTTTTTTATATGAATGCGCTGGGGCGAGCCCGTCACTGTCTTGAGTGTGAATAGACTTGCAAGGTTGTGGGCTAGTGAGTGGTGTGAATGGAAATGAATAGAGAAACTGTTTGCACAGAAAAAGTAACAGACTCTCCTCTGTGTTTATTTACGAGGTTTAGCTTAGTCAGGCACAAGGCCACAACAACGGAGCATCCATGCATTCACTTTACTAAGCTTAGCTTAGGTACAAGATCTTAGCAGTGAGACACTGTCACAGTGTGAGGACTGAAGGGGCCTGTTCAATTGAGTATTTCGTTTTTATTTGATTTGATTCTTGAATAATACTTCTATGAGCATATACTATATATACTTATATACTTGGTCATAGATACGTTACTTGTACGGGTGTAATAGAATAACCCTTTTCACACTCCAAAGGGGTGATAGAAATATCATCTTAAATGAATTTATTTTATCCAAGAGGGTAAATAAATAAAGCGTACTTGCTCGGATCCTTAAGATACACAACCAACTTTGATTAAAAAGACATTAGAAGAGAGAAAGCGAAAAAGGGTTGGATAGAAAAAGGGAACATATATAAGGAATCTAACGGCGGAAGTAAGAAAGAAAGCAAGAGAAAAAGAGCAGAAAAAAAATGGTTGATTATCATTCAATTCCAATATCAGATAGAAGAGGGTATATAAACGTTTAGTAAAAGAGAGTGATAGAAAAGAAGAGCTCTGCCTATAAGTTAGGAGGCTAAGATTGGTCAAGCGAAGAGTAGTAGGGTAGAGCGATAGATACGCGGGCTACGGACCGACCGCTGGCCCATGACAGCAAAAGGACTCAATAACCAGACCCCGTCTCTCTCTCCCAGGGTGAGAATTTTGTTTGGTCTTCAAGGGAAGACTAGGTCATGTAATTTCGGCCAGAAAAAAAATATAAGTTCGATTTTGAACCCGGAATAAGACTTGCGTATTTCGTTCCTCCCTTGGTGCAATAAAACGCATTACAACAATTGCCCCTTACTGCTAGTACCATTCGATCCTACACAACGTGTCAAATGTTACTTGGAGAGGAAATTGACAAGTAACTTCGATTATTACACACTGATTCAATCAAACTGTTCTCCAAATCTACGAGGTTTTATTTCACAACATTTCAGCCTTGGAACCATCTGACCTTCTTCAGGTGTCTGTCGTATTTGGTAACTTTCTCAGAATTTCAAGCCGAACCCTTTATTCAATCCAGGTAGAATATTCGTTAATCCTTGATTATTTGATTCTGTAATACAATATTTTAAAGGTTGCAAAGAGTTATCCCTTTTGATGAGTGGATTTTTCTTTTTTAATTTCTGGCAAATTTATTGCCAGAAATGGCATGTACACTCCAAAATTAAAAAAAAGGGTTAGGGTTAGGATTTCTTCAACGATATCTTAGATTCGAATGAATGGAAAATCTAGCAATTTTTAGCCATGAAATACCAAACACTCAAGGATTACCGTATGTTCTCATTCCGCTGCCCATGCTAGGGGGTATCTTATATATTTAATTTTTCTCCATAAATTCGTCCTTGTGAAGCCGTTTCTGACCGTTAAATTGAACGAGAGTACAAACAGAATTCACTGCCAGGGGAAACTGCATACACTAAACCAACACTGATATCAACGAGGCCACTGTTTTGTAATGTAAAATCATAATTCTATACTTGTATTTTCCTTATTAATACTACTATCGTAATTCATCCTGCTTGTTTGTATCTGCGACCGTTATGCTTTCTGATTATTCATTACTCATTTCTTCTGTGGTGTTGTTGCGCACCAATAAAACTTGTTGATTTATTTGTCTTAATATATCCTTGACTTTCATCATCCCTTCCCCCTTTTGATATTTTACCGCTTATAAAGTGAGTCAATCGCTGTCCACAGCATCTGAAGCAATAAAAAATAACTTCTCATATCTTTTATCCTTTCTTTTCCTTTCTATCATTCAGCCTTGCAATGTAATGAACAAGGATAAGAATGAAAAGAGTGCTTATGCTTGATTGAAAGCAAGAAAAGCTCAATTTTCATTATATCTGTCATTCATCCATTACTCCTCCCTCACAAGTCTGAAGTCTAAAAATTAAGTTATAGTTGTTGTAGACCACAGGAACCAGAGTATATAGGTATAATAATAATAATAATAATAATAATAATAATAATAATAATAATAATAATAATAATAATAATAATAATAATGTGAAATTGCTGCTAATGATAATAACAAAAACAGCCATATTAGTTTTGCCGTTTCATATTATTATACTTAATATAGATACATTCATAAGCAATGAATTATTTCAACAAAATTATATTCTTTAAATTGCAGAAATATATACGCAGGAATAATGATATCTTCCTTATCAACACCCGTAGAATATCCTCGGGTCCAGCTAGCTAATATCTATTTTTCAATTATATGGATTTGTATGTAAAATAAGCTTTCGAAAGGAAAGAAATTGTACTAAGATGTTACAAAGGTTGCGAATATCTATCTAATCTATACAGTCACACTGACATCTGCATTGGTAATAACGCGTTGGTCAGGTTTCCAGAGCGAAAAGGCTAAAGATACAGGTTCTATTAGAGAGAAGACGGCTCGTTTGCCGCTTGTTACAAATCTGGACGTATGAAAAGATTTCAAGTCAGAGTATGTCCACAAGTAGATGATATGAATGAATAACTTGGCTTTGCAAGCGAAGATTGTTGGGGCTCACAAAAATGTATTCTAAATGGAAATGGACCGCGGAGATCTGAAGATACCTGGTTGAGCGGTAAACGGCACAGAGAATGCAATCGACAAGTCGAGTTCAAACCCCGGCTGAGACGGTTTGTGGTCACTTCATACTAATGCTCTAGGGAAATACGTGAAATATATGTGATCTAACAACACGTCATAGGCCAGTGTGTTAGGGTAAGGCCCATCACTCCCATACCTTACACTTACTTGGGGAAGGCCGATGTCCAACAACGGACCTTTAAAGACTGATATAATTAGTGATTGTAAAAGTGCTGGCAAGCTATAAGAAAAATTCATGTTAGTGTATGTGAGTCGGTCGTTGTCGCTCACCATGCATAAATATTCCGGCAGTCAGTGTGAACATGCTCATGTGGGGGAAATTGTAGTATATAAATATAGATAGTAACCTCGCAAGTTGTATGTATGTCCATCAGCGTTTAGTTGACAAACAGTAGCGAGAAGTATTCATTGTATGTAGGACAGGGGATAGGCATGACCTTCGTAATCTACGAAGCGACAAGAAAGAAAGGAAGGAAGGGAAAGAAAAGTAAAAGAAAGAAAATACGAGAAGACATTAAAAAAAGAAAGAAACGTACAGACAAAAAAGAAGAAAGGAGAAAAGGGGAAGAAAAGAAAAAATGACAGAGAGGATACACAGTAAAAGAGACGAAGGAAAAAAAAGGAAAGGAGTACATGAGACAGAAAAGAGAAAGAACGTGACAAAAGAAAAGAAAAGAATGAAGGAAGGAAACAAAGGAAAGAGTCGAATGAAAAAAAAAACAGAAAAAGAAAACAGAAAAGGCGTGAAAGAATGAAAAGAGAAAAGA
Organism: Thysanoteuthis rhombus; assembly: GCA_963457665.1. Lineage (NCBI taxonomy): Eukaryota > Metazoa > Mollusca > Cephalopoda > Oegopsida > Thysanoteuthidae > Thysanoteuthis > Thysanoteuthis major. The sequence continues at coordinate 35,251,991 of OY735226.1, read as the reverse complement.
AAGAATGACATTTCGAAAGAAATAAAGAAAGACGAGTAGAAAGCACTGAAATAAATGTCTGCCTCTCCTTTTTAAGGCATCTTAAATATTTCCTCATAGCTGCTAGCATTAAGAATTTTCAAAAGTATTCTGAGTTAAAAGCGGTCAAGTTAAAATTAAATAGTCAAGAACCGAAAGTTCAATGAGGCGTCCACTATAAACTTTAAAATCCCATTATTGCCTTGCCCTAAACAGGAGATGATTCTAGGTAAGAAGCGCCTTATCAAGGAACACCTTCGGTCAAGTTTCAAGTAAATCTAGCAGAAGATAGCTGAGAAAATCAATTTTAAAACATGATGTTCAAACGCCATTATTGCCAGATCCCGTGATACTGAGAGAAAGATTTTTCTAAGTAAGAAGCAACTTTTCAAGGGACACATTTCTACCAAATTTCAGATAAATCAGACACAAAACACCTGAGAAACAATATAGGGACTAACCAACGGGTGGACGGACAGAGCCTCTAATAGGCGAGGACGTCACTAAAAATGAGAAATTCTTTACGCCTATCGTACCTATGGCTTCCAGGAGAAATTACATTTGTTCCATATCATTTATTGTGGAGCAGATATTTGAAAATAATTGTGTATATCATGATACAAGCATGAGCTTTGCGGTATTTTTTTTCTAGAGTTTTCTGATCAAATCTACCTGTTTAGGCATTTGAACACCCAAGATGGCCACCAAATTGGATTCCCGAAGTTGATTCCTGTCGTAGAAATATATGTAGGTGACCGATTTGAATGATCTTGATTTCGATTTGTATGTTTTTAATATTTCCTGGTTTAAACGCTTGTATAATGATTGTAGTGATATGATATGACAGTCGTAATGAAAAAATAACAGAAAAGGGCATCAATATAATTGTATTGATCTGGTCTGATTGTCTGTTCTTCATTTTTTATTTTCAAACTATCAACCCCAACCGTCATTTGTTCGTCTCTTTACGATGACGGAATGTGACAAGAGGTTGAGTTTAAAGGGAGGACTCTAACAAGTACGAGTAGGTGGTTTCAGAAATGGTCCAGTTCCTTCGGCACTTTCGTTTTGTGGGACGCCTAAAGCATCAGGGATAGATCCTAGCCCTTTCCTTAGAGTGCAATGGAAGGTGGGGCTTAGCCTCCCTGAACAGAACCCCCAAATTAGCCATTCGAATTATAGGAGAGGGGGTCAGCTAGAGGATCGGGAACCAGAGAGATATGTGCAAATATAGATGCACATATGCTTACACCCTGAGGAGGGAGAGGAAAACGGAAGGTGCAAGGGCGTTGCTAAGAAATGGGGGCGATTTCAAATTACCCCCAGAGTCTCCAAAAGCTTTACAGATAGTTGTCCACCAACTGCATCTCTATTAACCTTATCCGATAACAAATCTTACAAAATGTTAAGGGTGGGGTCCTCAAGAACCAAGCCCCCTGAACCTCCAGATCTCCAGCTATGTCATTGGAAGGTGGTCTGCGTGTGTGTGCTTGGGCGCGATAGATTTACAGAGAGCCCATCCTTATGTTAATCTGTCATTCATATTTGCTTAATTAAAACGGGCGAATTAAAAGTTATCAAAAATGCCCATATTAGTTGACCTTTATTTGCCCCCATTAATTAAACACGAATTATTTGGCAAAAGATGGTCATTTGACGGCTAATCTTCTAATTAAGCTTCAGACGTCCGTGATCAACAAATAACTCTTACACTTTCGTCACTTTTGATAAGCAAAGTGACAAGTGGCTGATGAGAATTAAGTTCTTTTAATATGATAAGACTTGAAGCAGATAAAGGGTTGTATCACGCCCGAAAGTATTAAAAGAGAAGGTTTATAAATGAGATGGTGCTAAACAAGCGGTAGAATGGATACTTGGGCGAAGACGCAGTTTTTGAGATAGATTTCAATGTTTTGCCTGAATCACGCAGACTGAATATTACGTCACTCCATTCTTGAAGCTCTAAGAAAACCAAAGTTTTAATGGATATAATCAAATTGTGATTACTAGTCGACTTATTTATTCATTTGGAACCGATCGCGTCTGAGAATCAAAGTAAACACAAGCCATTTTCATTTACGTTGTCGAAGAGGCCAAGACTATAAGCTCAACCCTGCCAACTTATCATGGGCCAGCGTGGCATAGTATGGTCCAAAATACTGCACGTCTTACACTTACAACAGCAGATTTTGGAATATTTGAAACATAAACCATATTCCGATGAGGGAGTAGTCGGATAAGATTAACTTTACTCTGGGTATTTGATATAGCCCTGTTTGTTTTTCAGAATTTCCACACCCGAAAATAGATCCCCATAAGTTTTGATTTTACACTAATTTTGTAAATTTGGACATTTAATGAATTCTATCTGTCTTTATAAGGCACAGTGTGACTTTTGTATTTATTTCTCTGGCCGTAACAACGGACTCTTCCACTTAGGGGTAACAATTCTGCAGATGACAATATCTCCTACTCATCATTTGAAACAATGGACTTTTCTCAATAAAATCTCAGTAGAAATTAATAACAAGTCTACATTTTTTTACACTATTACAGCTTGCAGGTGGTGAACTAAAAAATCTCGAAGTGAGAACAGAAATATGAAGAAACTGCGCGATCTCCATCAAAATGCAGTGAGATATTCTTACCGAATGGGAATATTTATGACAGTGCAACAAATCTTTTGTTTCTTCTGTGGAGAGATTATATATATTTTTTTTCAATTCCTAAAACCTGAAAGCACTTACTCTTGAGATTAAAATTTTGCCTGCATATATATCTGTATGATCTGATAAGATTCTAGGGGATCTAATAGAATGATATACACATGGATTAACAACAAAAAAAGCCTGTGTGGCGTTTATTAACGATTAGAAGGCATCAGTGAACTAAAAGAGTTGATACATAGTAAAACTCTACCAAAAGACCGATTTATGATGAATTTTACATACTAGATAAAACCGAAAAGAAAAGGATATCTAATTCATAGGATTCAGGGCATTCTTTATCATCATATTTCGTAATAATCTCCGAAAATATCTGACGATGCATGGTCAATTATTATTCATTTTGGACTAGTCTGTATTTCATTTCTGTTGCTTCTTATCGCAACTCTCCTCGGTCGAAGATTCCGAAGTATCTACAGACTTTTCGGCCTACCACCAATTTGACACCACAAGAAGAACCATTGAGAAGGCAACATTTCCATAGAGGATGTAACGAGTTGATCAAATTGGCAAGATACAACAGAGGATGTATTGGTCAGTTAATCCACACAATATCTCCAAAAATCTCCTACGAATTTAAAAGAAATTTTGTGGATAAAACAAAAACAATTGAATTTTGAAGCGGATCCAGAAAAATTCCAGCAATTTTCTCTACAGCGCGTTCGGGCATTTTTCGGTTTTTGGGTTGTAATGATACAGCACTGACGGCATTGTGGTAACGTCTTCATAAATGAAAATGATAAACTACATTATAATTCTTTTTCAAACTATTAATCACCTCTACACTCAACAGACCGGTTTAGCACTGTTGCTGGATCTAGGTTATTCGGGCGTTCGGACATATCTATTTATCTATTTTCTTATCAATCTAGACTCCCCCCAACCCTTACCGTAGAAGAAGAAACTTGAAATTTTGCAAACACAACCCTCTCAATAATTTTTTTGCTTTTTAGTGGGGTCTTCAATATACATTGTAAATTTATGCTAAATTGGTCACTAGCTGGTGCCTGCTGGTTGGTTGTTGTTTTTCTTCTGTTGAAAATTCAGAACTTCTTTTTAGTGATCACAGTCAACAAGAGGGGAGAGCAGTAAATTAGTCATTGATTACCCCTTTTTCCAATGTTTAAATTGATCACCCCAAACATAGCATATATGGGCGGTGGTGATTCATAATTTACCTTGGAATGCTAGTTACTGATATCTCTCCGATGAATAATTATTGCAAACTTTTGTCACGGTATAATCAGGGGACTGTAACTTGATTTTTCAGTTTTTAGTGACAATGGCATTGGCAAAGGTATGTGCTATCCAAGTGCTTTTTAGTTACCTTTATGACAACTCAAAAAGAAGAAAAGAAAAGGACGAATTGAAATGTTAGAACACACAGGGGCGCTAATCCTAAGAATTTATTAAGAAATATCGCCATGCCAGTCAGGTCGTTGTAAATACAATTCTCTGTTCAGATCAGGTGTACTGCTGTGATTGAGTTCATGAAAACTTGATTCTTGTTATTGTTGTTTTTAATAACAACATTTAAGGTCGATACACTCTCCGACAGCTTGAGCAAAACGTGAAATTGGGAATAAAGAAATGGCTTCTGATTTGACTTGAACACGCAACCCATACTCGGGTCTCTTCTACTAAAAACGTCTCCTCAATCACTTTGATCATGGATTAAGCTTGTAATAACAACTTGACAATAATAATGAAGAGTGCACTGACTCAGAGCGATTTGATAAAAAGCAACAATAAAAAGATTGAGTAAAACTAGAGATTGGAATAATGAAGAGTGTATCGACCCAGAGTGCTGTGATAAAAAAAACAACAATAATAAGATGGAATAAAATGTACTTATATAATGAACAGTGTGATGTTTCTCTATCCGTAACAATGGAATCTTCAACTTATAGGTTACAATTCTCCGGCTGATGTGATTGAATGTAGTGTAGAGATCAGTCTCCCCTTTAGGGAGGATTAATGGAGACTCTCTTCATGATCCCCAGCTACATACGGCACCTGCTATTTCAAGGCGGTCACCCATCGAAGAACCTACCAGGTTAGACGTTGCTTGACTTCTGTGATCGTACATGAACCAGAGTGTCCAACCTTATTTGCCCATGACGTAATAAAATGTTAAGGCATGAAACACATCAGTTATTTAAGGCTTGTGGAGTTTTGGCCATATCATAATACTGAAGTCAATAAGTACGAACGGTGCCAAAGACTTGAATCTGATTACAAATTGTGAATTTGAAACCGTCAATCAAAACTGTCACAAAAGCTTTCAACATAAGCTTTCTTCAGTTTTCAAGTTGTCTGGCTGAATACCTATGTATCTCGCATGAAGACTGCACCAATGAATCAAGAGCACTGTGAAATTTACCCATTATGTCAAGAAAGAAAAAAGCTTTTTTTTTTTTTTTAAATCCCCTACCAGAAGTTTTTTTTGGTCAATTTAGAATGTAAGTTTATACTAAATTGATTCCTCACTTCGTTTACAGTTGCATTCAGGTTCGTTCTTTAAACAAATCGGACTTTTTCTAGTGATCACGATCTCGAAAAAGGCGAAATAAGTAACTTATCCATTGATCATCCCGTTTTCCAGTTTTCGCCCCAAGCACAGCTTGCTGCCAAAAGACCTTGGTCACGCGACTGTTTCTATTGAGTGAATAATCAGACCTTTCTTTCGTTTTGATTTGCTTTTATTCTGCACGCGCTCAGGAATTTCTCGGCCAGGCGGAATAAAAAGGAAAATATTACGTGTTTTTGAAGTCATGCCTTTGATATCTATGGTTGTTCTTTATTACAGGGCACAATAGAAGGAATGTAGATGAAGAAGAAAAAGAGATCATAAAGACGACGAAGAGAAGAAAAGGAAGGAGAAAAAGTAGGGGTAAGAATATGAGAAAAAGAAGATGGTGATGCAAAGGAGCAAGAGGAGAAGAAGAAGAAATCATGCCAAAAGATATAGTAGAAGAAGAAGAAGAAGAAGAAGAAGAAGAAGAAGAAGAAGAAGAAGAAGAAGAAGAAGAAGAAGAAGAAGAAGAAGAAGAAGAAGGCGGCTAGACGATGATAATAACATACTGAAAGAACGGAAAAAGGGAGATAAAAGACAAGAATGAAGAGGAAGAGAAAACAAGATGCTGAAGTGAAGAAGACAAGGACGAAAAAAAGATCTTAAAGAAACCCTCAAGAACCCTAAGATCTAGAAAGAGAGGAATAAAGAAGAAACAAAGAAATTCGAGACGGAAGAGGGCGAAAAAGAACAGTTGGGATAATTGGAAATGAAAAGTTACAATGCAGAAAAAGAATGATAAAAGAAGAAGAATGTTGAGGAAGGAAAATGAGAAAAGGCAAGAACGGAAAGATAGAAAAAAAGAAAGCAAATAAGAGAAGAAAAAGAAGACAAATAAAAAAGAAGAAAAAGAAAGAAAAAGAAGGCAGAAGAAGAAGAAGAAGAAGAAGAAGAAGAAGAAGAAGAAGAAGAAGAAGAAGAAGAAGAAGAAGAAAAAAGAAGACAAAAAACAAGAAGGAAGAAAAAGCCAACCTAGTCATTGATATTAACTATCACATACCACCATGACCAGCACCAATACCATTAATGATTTAAGTACTTGTGAAGAAGGCGACATCCGGGCGAGAAATCAAAGCAAAAACTGTAATATGAACAATTGTGAATACAAAAATAACAAGGGACACGTCGAAACAATATAAACGCATAACTCGATGAATTCCTCAAATTAAAGTAAGCAGCCATTATATGTTCAAATAATCTCAAATGTCGACAGACTGCTTACACCTTAATTTTTTAGGGGGTAAATATGTATATATTTATAGATATATATATGTGTGTGAGTGTGTGTGTGTACTAGTTTACCCTTGTCATCAGAAATGACAATATATAAGTATTTTGCAATTGCAATTACGTAAACACTTAGAATGTAAAGAGATGTGAAACTAATTCAATTGAGGAATCATCTTACTAATAACCAAATATTGAGACAGTCTTCTATGGGAAGTAATTCTTACGTAAAGTATAAACGTTATTTCCCTAGGGGCATCACAGGCAGAAAATGAATATCCACATACACTTAGTGCATTATATTTCATATGAAAACGAGGAATTCAGGAGTATTCAGAAAGAATATTAAAGGCTGGTTCCTGTAACGATTGACATTGGGTGTAACGGTCTTTTGCAGCTATCACTGATCGAGTGGTAGGTACAATGAGCAATTATCCTGACATACCAGAAGAAGATATGTGTTGATCAGACAGAGCACATGGATCATGCCTTTCCCTAGAGCATTAATGATTCGTGAGCATGAACAGCCTTAGACGAAATTCGAACTTGGTTTGCAAATTCTATTTTCATGTCAATAACCATTATGCTAATTTCACTTATCGTGCTGCCAACCTTTCTGTATGGTACTGAATTCTCCGTCATATATTTGCGTCACCTCTGCACCACTCTCGATGTGCAATGACATTGAGATCCTCTGAGCCAAAGTCACAAGCCTTGATTCAACTGTGGTGGGCAGGCCATTTAGCGAGGAAGGAAGACTATCGTCTTCCAAAACCTTCCTGCTTGGAGAGCTAATCTCTAGCCGGAAGAAAAGTTGTGTTCCACAGAAGAGATACAAGGACTCTCTGAAAATATCCTCAACTCTTGCGGAATCAACTACCTGGAGTGGGTAACAAACTGGCAGCTGGTAGGGAGACATTGTGATACAAGGTCAACAGGGAAATCTCGATCAAGCAAACTGAAGAGCAAGTGTAGAACAACAGAGGCAGCACCGCACCAATTTACCAGACATTCTTCTGCAACCGCCGTGGAAAGTCCTACCCTTCAGCAAAGACCTTGCTGGCCACCAGAGGGCCGGCAACAATCGTTAAAAAGCCTCCTAAATCTTTGTTTAAGAAGCCAGGCGATGAATATAAATATATGTGCATCAATAAATATGCCATTTAACGATGAAAAAGACATTTCCTGTGTATATTGTAGGTAGAATATTGAATCTTTTGAGATTGAATCAACTAGGGATAAGATTTTTATATCGTGGGCGTGTCTTTACAACAGAGTTTGCTGCGATGCCTACATACAAGGACATAAAAAGAGACATCCAGGAATGAAAACTGCGTTCAATGATAGGTTCTCAAAAGAACTGCAGTTCACAGGAAGTCTTCTCTTCTCATCTGGTTGGTATCAAATTAGACACAAACTGAGGTGAAACAAAAAGGGGAATGACAGATATAGAACAAGGGCAAGGGAGATAAAGCCGTTTGATTTGATGTAATCAAGCAAGTCTCTCTACCACTTTCCTTTGCATGGATACAACAACATTTGATGCTTACATCTGAACACTGATTTGACTCGAGCCCACCAATTGCCATGACAAAAGCTAAGTTTAGCCAGAGGCGAGTATCATGATTCATCAAGTGAATCTATTTATCTATGTTGGGATAGATACATTGGTACATCAATAAATACACGAAAAAAGTGTTTATTTTACACGACAAATATTACTTTTTGAACATAATATCCTTCTTAGTCAACTCAATTCTTCTTCATTAATTACATAGATCGAATATTATAAAATAAAAATTTAGATAAAGATTCAATTGTGTTGGCTATGGACTTGTAAATCCACCCTAATATACATGAGCGGTCAGCCCAAAGTTCGAGGAATCAGGTAAAAGAAAAAAAGATTGTCCTAACAACTAGTTTCAACCGTGTACTTCAAAGGGAATGGTAGAAGAAGGTGTTAACTTTTTGCTCGCATGGTTATCGGCAGAAGTCCATATCATAGTCGGTTCGTGCGGACTATTCAAATTCTTTCATACAAGTATGAGGTGCCACAAAAACATTCGTGGAATTTGAACAGCAAGCCAACAAAATGTAGTATAGACTTTTGCAGCTACTCTTTGTGAAATCGCTACTGCATGTCCAAAGAGACTACTTCGAAGAAGACAGAGGAAACTAGATATTCTGGTCACCTTTTCAAAATCTTTGGGGTATCACCTTGTGCCCCTGTACCACTTTTTTCTCTCCATTTAACTCTGTTCGTAAATGACTATATTCTGCTCTTCGTATCTATACCTCGGTTTGTTCGTATCAATCTCTATTTATATCCATTTATCTTTGTCCTCATCTATCTATCGATATTCATACCTATCTATTTATCTCTGCTCATGTATCCATATGTTCATAGCTGTCTATATTCATATCTCGTCTACATTCATATCTATCTACTCATCTATGTTCATATCTATCAATGTTTCCATAGCCATACCTATCAATCACTGTACATATATCCATACTTTCGTGAATCTATTGATGTTCATGTACCCCCCCCCCTCTCTCACTAGACTGAACGATTCTTTCATGTTCTTATTCTCAATGCCGAGCCTGGATTGCCGTTAGCAAACTTCCTGTCGTTAACAAACAATGCACCAATCAGTTAACTGTTATACAATCAACGCCTGGCTTTATAGATCGGGCTATAAACAATCCACTCATACCAGTAACGAGTACATCACAAAACTATGCTCTCGTTTCCTTGTACTTAAAGCACACACACACACACACACACACACACACACACACATGCGAGGTCGGTCCTTAGAAAAAAACGAACCACTAAAACGTTTTAGCTTCCTCTGACTGAAATATTATGTAGCAGTGACCTTGCCTTCTGGTATTAGAAAAACAGCATCAGTCGACATAGGTTACTTTTTGGACACGACGTACGAAAGTAAATGTGTGTCAAGAGAGTTAGCCCCCACCCCCGTTGAACAATGTTGGTTTTATAAGAGTGACGAGTCTACGAGAAATTTTATTTCAGGTTAGGAAAAACCTTTGGGAGAGTTTTCTGATGTTACAGCCGGCCTATGGGGAGGATTATAAAAGTACAGGATATGATTCGTAGAAACCTTCGTCTAACGAAGCTTCCGAAGGGGTAGGGATCTGTAAATGTTCGTGCAACATGATTTAAAAAAAAACAAAAAAAAAAAAAAAACAAAAAACAAACAAAACAGATGATGAATTGTGTTGCTGCAGAATCTGCTGAGAGATGAATGAAATACAATACCATCTTCCAGCAGTCTCTTCAGAAACGGAAAGTAAGGCGACAATTTCCACGAATCATAAAACTTCTAAAACCGTCATTGTGCAACTTGGGCGAAATAGTCCAAGCGCACGAAACATGTTCATTCGAACAGTTTTTGCTCTACAAAAGGCCAAGGTCACTACAACATAACATATCAGTCAAAACATTCTACAAATGTTAGTGCACGGTTGAAAAACTTATGTATGTACGTGTGCTCGCTCGGGCATACGCAGCCATTGGGAACGTGTTGAGGTAGGGAATATTATAGACACAAAAATAAGAACACTATTGTACAGAGCCCTGCTATCATTTTAGTCAATTCCCATGTAAGCAATATACACATACATGTTCATCCTGGCTTTTGTGGGCTGACTGAAAGATTAACAGACAGACATCTATTCTTTTGAAGGTTGGAATTATACTATCTTCCAATGCTAAACTAAGCTAAATTTTTAAATGTTTTACAAATATTTTCGTTTTATTTCTGTAAATCATTTTCTCTTTTTTTTACATGAATTATTCGGAGTGGTATCATCATTTTCGTGATTTTGAGACGAAAAGTTGAAAACAACAAAGATGAGGATATTAATCCAGTCCAGATAATTCATGGAATGACAACAACTTAGAACTTCAGGCACTGCTTGAAAGGCCGGATAATACATAGTAACCAAAAGCACACGGATGATAAATGGAATAACAACTTCAGATAATACCGAGGACACCAAAGAACACACCGACCGAAATGTAGTGATCAAAACAACAAAGATAATGATATCAGTTTGAATAATACTAATACTTCATCACAGAACATCAGTTTCTTATAAATTTCTAAATTTCAGAAAACAATTATATTCATTCTTTTAATTCGTGTTACGTCACATTCAATCCTTTCAGCGATCTTTTGGTCTAATTTATGTACCAGTTGACAACCTTGCACACTAAGCAACGTATAGTCTGCCCTCGCCAATACTTGACCTTTTAAAAACTGAAGACCAACCGACAGATGGTTGGACGAGCCCAAGAGCCTTGGCCAATGACCCAGTTACCATAATTAGTCACTTGGTAGAAGAAAAGGATATTTGGTTTTAATTAGTCGAGGTGTCAGCAGCAAGACAAATCCAGCACTATTTCTAGAGAGGAAGGGACTAAATAATTGCTTTTGGCATCTTATTCCAACGTTTCAGTTGTGCCATTCTCCTACTTTCTTAGTACTTTAGCGGGGGTGCATCCCTCAAAACCCCAGAAAGAAAAAGAAGAGGTGCGAATCAAAGTGATTCAACAGATCTGATCTCTTAACAATAGCAACATTTCCCATTCCATCAGGTATTCTGCATTACCCTAACGATTAAATTATGTGGGACAGGTAAACACTGCCTTTTTTTTTCAGATAGTAGCTGTTAGCAGAGGAAATGTAATTGTTCCTTGAGATGAAACAGAAGAAGAAACTAACAGAGTTGGTAGTCTTAGAAGTATTAAACTAAGTATAAAAGGATCTAATTTAGCATGAGAAGTGAGGGGCAGGGCTCCTTTGGAATTTTTGCAGGTAACAGAATCTATTGGATTATGTAAGCCAAGGTCAGAATCGTAAAACACGAATATGGAACGATGGGGTTGGGGCAGGGCGAAAAATAAGATGGCACGTAGGAATATTAATGAGGTAAAGAAAATAGTCGGGTGAGTGTGTTGAAAAGGGTGTTGAACGGTTGAGCGGGTTGAAGAGAGGGTAGGTTCTTCGGGGAAGCTGGAATGAAAGCATCACTAAAACGGGCGGAGAAAACAATAAGAAATAACGATGAGAATAATTATCGAATAACAAAGAAAAAAGTCTATAAATATTTTGAAATAAACTTTCTGACATGCCAAGCAGAAAAAAGGGCAAAGGAAAAAGTGGATCCAGTGTTTTTCTTGTACCATTCGAAGCCTTCTTTTTTTCCTGACTTCTGTCTTTCCTTTTCTTTAAAAACAAAGCAACTTTTCCTTTAGTACCCTTCTGTGTATTCTAATTTTTTATTATTTGTACATCCCTATTTTTTCTTTAAAAATTACTCCTCCCCATTCTTCGCTGTTTGTCGTGTAATTCTGCCATTTTTCTTTCTTTCTTAAATACCCCCCGTAGTCGGTGATTGAGCTTCGGGGATTTCGAAAACAGACATGCAGGCTCTCTATATTTTGAAATTCGACGCAATCATATCTTCTTACTCCCTATATGGCTCTGTGCAAGAATAAGCTAAATTTAGTAAATAAATCAGTTTTTATCGTTTTTTTTTTTTAATTTTTTAAACGTCTTAAACACAATAAGCGGCTTCTCCGGTAGTTCGTTGGTGCAGGAGATGACTAAGGCTAAAGGGGGAGTAGTGGACTCACGATAAAGTCGTTGGTCAGCATTAATAACAGTCGAATTATTGACTACTGAATCCAAATATTATTGGCGCAAAATACAACTAAAATTTGCTGTGGGCACTTTTTCGTTGTCTCACAAAAAAAAAATGAATTGAAGATAAACAGAAAAAGAGGATACAGATGAATGCAAATCTTTATGAAAAAATAATTTAGCTGGAATTATATTTCTGCAAAATGACATTGAAAATCAGTTCGATCCTGTGTGTATCACTTCTGAGGCCTTTTGTTAAACTAAACTGAATTTTGTAAACATCAAGAATGTTCTGCTTCAATATTGATAGTGTACATACAGCTTATTTCATACAAGGCCACGGTGTGGGGCATCTAGTGAGAATCGAACTCATTACTCTAGTAATAGTCAGCATTAGAAGCCTGTCAACTATTACAACACTGAGAGTGAAACCAGAGATTTCATGAAATTATTGAAATGTTCAGGGTTCATTTTACTATAACATTACACGAAAATTCGTCAGTACACACTTAGCCATTTGAAGGTTTGAAGAAGAAGAAGAAGAAGAAGAAGAAGAAGAAGAAGAAGAAGAATAATAATAATAATAATAATAATAATAATAATAATAATAATAATAATAATAATAATAATAATAATAACAATAATAATAATAATAATAATAATAATGATGATGATGATGATGATGATAATAATTATTATCATTATTGATGATGATGATGATGATGTGAGGAGACTTACTGTCACTCAGCCCTCAGCGATAACCACCGGGGCAACCTGTATGAAACTCTAAACCCTAGCACTACTGTGGACTATGAGAGTGAGGAGAGGAGGACTTGAGACCTGAGGAGACTTGCTGTCACTCAGTCCAACTGTGATCACCAAGAAACTGGTGAGAAGAAGAAAAAGAAAAAAAACAAAAATTGTTCAACAACATTGAAGTTGAAGTACACTATACTCCAATGCTCGTATTTACCCCAATTACTTCGTAACCAACAGTTGTTAACCTTCAACTACATTCGAAGCACGTGGTTCTATTTTGATTCTATTTTCTTTCGGGGTTCAATAAACAAAATATTTCTGGCCGTCAGGATAATAACAGACATTACTAAAACATCGACTTCCACAATTTTTGGCTAAACATTCAATTTCGTACTGAACAGAGGCATTGTAGTGTGTAAAAAACTAACTCTATCTGTGAGGAACCACGTGGTTTCCGTTTTTTTTTTTCTTTCTTTCAGCGTTGTCATGCTGAAAGCGGAGTCAATACCGATACAAAAGAAGAAAGTTTTGTTTTTCGACCAACCTGAACTGTGTTGATTAGAACCGGCATCATCAGGCTTTGGGATTTGATGATAGGGACCTAAAGAGAGTTGTGTTAATAATTCTAAGCAAGAGTTAGAGAGAACGACCAAATGGGTAGAATTCCAGCAACGTGTGGGCAGCAAGCGTCACACGACTGACGGGATTCGACACTCGGAGGACTAATTGGATACTAATTCCCAATCCTACTTCAAGTCACTTCCTCTACCATACTATCCTAAATTAATGATACTAAAACTACCAAGCGTAACACGTTGTATCACGAGTAGGATATATTAAACAAAATACGCGGTAAGGTTCATTCTCTCCTTTCACTGACACAGCAAAATTGGGCGGTAGGAGAGAAATAAAACAGTGATTGTATTTTAGTATTGACAACATTAAAACTAGACAAGGTTTGGCCTTTTCTTATCGCTGGAGGTTGTGGGAAATTGTGGATTACGCACCTTATTTTTTTCGTTAATCATCACCTTTCTAAATAATAAGTATTCCAGCTCACCGTATTTTTGTTCGCTAAGTTCAAAGCCGAAGCAAGACACAAACTAACCTTTGCCCGGATTGACCAACCCTAACCTCAAACCCAAACTGTAGGTTATCATCTTGGTGAGAAAATGAAGCCAGGTTGTTGAAATGTCCTTACTTTTTGATTCACATTTATTTAGCAAAAAACAAAAACAAAACAAAACAGTAATAGCCATAATGTGGTGGAAACCAACGGAAAAAAATCTGATTTTTTAATTTTAAATCTAAAAATCTTGGCGATTTTCGGCATTCAGTTGGTGTGATGTGCATTAAAAATCAAGAAAAAACAAAAACAAGTGACATAGTCAATGATGAGGAATTAATTGAAGCAAGTGTAACTGACAGAATAGAGCTATTGTACGTGTAATTACGGAGCTGCGGGTAGGACTACAGTTCATTTATTTTTATAAGGGTTTCTTTCATCTGAATGTTGCTTTCTATCAGAACTCAAAGGTCGTTACCGTAACAAGAATAAGGAATGAAGTAGTTGCCTCCTACGAGACATGAATTCAAATAAATCAAAGACGACTACTACTACTACTGCTGCAACTACTACTACTGCTGCTTGTATAAGTACTACTACCACTACTAAATAGAAAACAAGCAATATGGCGTCGATAATTGGATGAAGAATGTATATATGAATATAGATTTGACTGCTTAGTCATGAAGCCTCTGTGGCCAACTTGGTAGAGGTGACGTCCAGGTATTGGAATACAAGTTCAAATCTATATTTCCGATCATTGCTACTAACTCAGCAGTAATAATGTAAAGGATCCGTTGCAATAAAAAGCAATAATCATAAGATGAAAGATAAACCAGTTTGAAATGAAAGATAAAAATGATCACAAGTTTGGACCCCTGCTGAGGATCGAATTCACTTCTCAGTAGGAATTATCTGCAAAACTTGCTTCCAGGCCATTATAGACGATTACCCATCAAATTTTTGCTGTACTTATTCATTAAGCTTGACTGAATTTTGGATACAAAGATACAAGCATGGGGCATCCAGAGCGAGATCGAATTTTTATATATTTTCTCTATTTCATTATGCTTCAGTTCCAATTAATAATGCAAGAATACAAATTGATTTTTGAAAATCCTTCAAAATTTACGTATTCTTCAATGTTTTGCCCTCTTAAATTTTGATTGATTGAAATTCTTGATTATTCCGAAAGAATCGTCCACCATCATCCTCGTTGGATATAGACCTTCCCAAAGATGTACCATATCTCTCTATCGTGGGCGTCGCAGAGCCAATACTTTCTGAACCTGTCCAGTTTGTCTCACCATCTCATTTTCGGCCGGCTTCAGTTCCACATTTGATCTCTGAGGATCCATGTTGTGAGTCATGACGTCCAATGTTTGTCTGCCATTCTTCTGACATGGTCAGCCCATTACCATTTGTCTCCCAATGGTTTCCATGATGTCTCGGACCCCTGCTTTCCGCCTGGTATACTGTGCTGTCTTGCAGTCTCTTCGTGTGATATTGAGCATAATTCTCCCATGGGTACGTTGCATGGTTTTCAGTTTGCGGGTCTGTCTCGTGGTTAAGTTAAATGTTTAAGCTCCATAAGTGACTATTTGGAGAATACATTGGTTGTACATCCTTCTTTTTAGGACTAATAAGATTTTCTTGTTCTTGAAGGTTGAGCATGCTCTACCGAAGGCTTGCCATCCTAAAGTGATTCTTCGCTTGATTTCTTCTTCTTTTGAGGATTTCATGGAGATTCGTTGTCCTATGTAGATGTAGTGGTTTACATTGTCCCGCTTTGCGTTTTCGATTTTGATCGTTGTGGGTTTATTTCCGACACATTTTTTGAACATGATCTTTGTTTAACTGAAGTTCATGCGAGGGCCTACTTTCTTGCTTTTTTCATTCAGTAAACAGCATAGGCAAGGCACAGCAGAAACATCACTTTGAATGGAGGCAAAGATAAAACTGTTAATGATAAATGGACATGACTGGGTAGGAATAGTGATTAACTGAGATTTATGCAAGCAACTTAGATTCGACCGTACTGAACAATGATATAAGCACAAATCAGAAAAGGGAAAATTTTGACGAGACTTCGAAATGCAAATAGATCTCCTAATCCAGATCAGGAGACCAGATTTACTTAATGTAAACAAAGAAAGTAAAATCTGGCAGATAATGGATGTCATCCTTATAACTGAAAAGGAGCAAAAAGCTTGGAAATACCACCACTTTGCCAGAGAACTGAAAATAAAATAAATACGAGGAATATAAAGATCTCATGACAAGTAACAGACCTGAAGAGAGTTGGAAAATAAGTAATGGAACTGAAATCTCAGGAAGAACTGGAACCATCAAAGCAAGAGTATTACAAAATTCGGCAAGTATACTGAGGAGAGTCCTTGATGATTTAGATTTGCTGTCACTTGGTTTCCACAGAAAACTTAATATACTAATAGTGCGAAGACGAGCACAAAATGGTGATAATGAAAACACAATTGTAACTCTTAGCCAAAATAAGTGTACAATGTAATTCGCAGAACTCTCCGACAACGTCTCCTGATCACCAGCCCACGCCTGTCTAATCTTTACACACAATAAGAGAGCAATTTTATTAAAACTAGTACAAGGCCTCCCACTGGTGTGCAATTCGTAAGACTGGCTTTTACACTCCCTTATCTGTGATTCCTCATCTAATAAAATGAAAATATGTAGGTATTCGAAGCTCTCAAGTACTTGACGGTACTTAGAGGAGCACTATTCCTTTGTTTAAAATCAGTTTTTTCCTCTTCTGAAATAGAATCCTGTTTTCTCTCTCTCTCTCTCTCTCTCTCTCTCTCTCTCTCTCTCTCTCTCTATATATATATATATATATATATATATATATATATATATATATATATATAAACATAAATATATATATATATATATGCACATAGTTGTAATGCTTTTTCGTATGTATGTAAATATATTTGTGTGTGTGTGTGTGTGTGTGTGTGTGTGTTATTCACTTGAGAACTACATAGCCTATATAAAAATAAAACTCTAATCGAATCCTGCACATCCCAAACTACCTACAACACATTTCAGGTTAATGAATTTACGATTTTCTGGTTTCCAGTTCGGAAATAAATTATCTTTAATGAATGTGAAACAAGAAAATAACGACAAGAAATCATCGGAGGGAAAAACTAAAGAAGCTCTCTCAAGGAGAACAACTCAAAAGATTTCATCAAATTTCACATCAAATTTTCTATTTTAGTTAAACTTTGTTTTTACAGCTGTCGCTACCCCCAGGGATGGGAGAAGTAGCCAGAGTTCTTTTCGGGTGGGAGGAGGAGCCTGTAGCTGTTTCAAATGATACATTTTTATCAGCAGAATTGCTACCTTTAAGTGGAGGTGCTACGGACACAGAAACAAACAGAAAATAAATCACATAGTTCATTATGTTTACTTGTCGAATGAACGTCCGTAAGAACTAATAAGTATCGCAGAATGAACCTAACAGTTTTTTTTTAAGTACAGATTAATCTGAAAGGCAAGGGAAAGCCTCCCGATAGAATCAGTATATTTCATGACAACAGGCTCTCTAGTTCAGCTCTTGAAATGATGTATTTATGTTCTTTATTCTTATCAAATTGTTTTTTGCTCTGTTCTCTAACCCAGAAATAATGGCTTTCATGGAGAAAAGCAGTGACAGATGGAAAAGTGAAAAGATTTGGACAAGGACGAAAGGATTTTCATTGCTATTGATAAAGATCGCCATTAAGGGAAATAGGAAGCAGTCTTCAAGATGATTAGAATGGTTTATGGAAATAATGATGATCATGAGAACATAAATAGTAACATTACCCGTATCGCCATGATGATGATGATGATGATGATGATGATACTCACCAAGTTTTGCTTAACCCAGTATTACCATCATCATCACCAAGATTGCTATTACTATCAGACTTAGGTGGGTATCTATATATCATTATCAGCACCACCGTCATCTGATATTTACCAAGTTCACCTTAGTCCAGCAGCACAATGTTTGTCTTGAAAATTAGTATTTGAAATCCTGGCTTTTTACCAAGGCCCGAACTCCGACATCTGGTATTCGTAAAAAAAAACGGAGCTATCTAGGCCACGAGACAAGCCACAAGGATGAAATTATTGACCTGTATCAACCCTGGTGACATTGATGTAAATGATGATAATGTAAAGGAGGATGAAGGTTTGGTGTTGTAGCCACTGAGAAGATGGTGGGGTGGTGATGATAATGATATATAGACTCTGTCTCTCACCCCTGATAGAAATAGCAATCATATGATGATGGTGGTCGGATTGATGACCATGTATTTGATGTAGACGATAATGATGGTGTTCACCGGGCACCACCACTGATAATGTGGCTGATGGCTGAGGCGATGATTAATATGCACGACCAGATGGGACATCACGGTAGGAAGGCAACGATACGTAAACAAAGACAGGGCCCAGATAGAGAGAAAGGGGGAAAGAAAGAGATGTCGGAGAGAGAGATAGAGAGAAGGGGGAGGATGATATAGTGAAGGAGGAGAGAGGAAAATGGGAGAGAATTATATATAGAGAAGACGGACAAAAACAGAGATAAAGAGGGAGAGCAAAAGGCAGGAAAAGGTGGAATGAGTGAAGAGTGAGAGTTAAGAATGATGAAAGGTTGGAAAATTTAAAAGAAACGGAACGTACATTATCTCGGCACCCACACAGGAATGTTAAATGGTTGGGTAACTGAGCAAGTCAGTGCTATAATTTCTCTGTTTATCTCCAGTCTATCATCAGACCAGGTTCGTATCTCTCGTGCTCTTGATGTTGTAAATACTTCGATCAATCTATTATCGAAAGCTGGAGTATGGATCGGCCGAAACGTTCTGCTTATAACGCTAGCAATATATATATATATATATATATATATATATATATATATATATATATATATATATATATATATATATAGTGCTATACCCAAATGCACGATGAGCCAGTACAAATTTTTGTCGCTAGTCCTTTGGTGCTGTCCTTTGTCGCTGGACTAATATTCAAATGGGACTGCTTCGAAGAAGACGGTGGAAACCTAAGGTAAGGGTAAGTCATGGTCAAATACTCCAAACCTCTGTGAAGCATTGCATACACACAAACTCACAAACATGCGTGCAAACACACACACACACACACACACACACACATATTTATACACACACATATTTGTGTGTGCATATACACGCTTACTGATGCTGACACACTCACCCCGATATCTTGCTGTTGCAGAAAAAGAAGTTCCTGACTGCAAATAATAATAATAATAATAATAATAATAATAATAATAATAATAATAATAATAATAATAATAATAATAATAATGTTTTGATAATGATGATGATGATGATGATAGTATCCACAAGAACCAAGTTAAAAGAACTGAACCAATCAAGATGAATTTTTTGAAGCATCTGTGATGCTCCTTTTCACCTGGAAGACCTAGACAAGTATACTGTCGTGCTTTTAGAAATAGATGGAAGCTCAAAGGAAGAGAAATATAAATATTTGGCACAAATTGGGCGGAAGAGGCGAAGCGAAAAGGTCATAAGTTCAGATAATGTTTATAAGTAAAAAGCGGGAAATGTTATTATCCTTCGTCACCCCATGAGCGGCTTGGGTGTACCCGTCGTATCAAGGTTGCCAGATATCTTTTGCCGCACATGGCGAATTTGTATGGTCTTGGGACCAAATTAAGTAGCTTCAATACCAAAATAATCAAAAAACATAAAATCCATCATCAGACTGAGCATACAGGAAAATATATTAAAATACTTATTTCCTTTTCAATCTATTCATGTATATTTATGTTGTATCATATCATTTGTGCATAAGAATGGTTATTTTTATACATTTTCCTTCGAGAATGAATCTTTATTTTCGGAACCAAATAGCTTTGTTCAGTACCAAATTTGTTCAATTTCGGTCTTGAAAAATAAAGGGTACGTGATATAGTCAAATTAGGAGACAAAATTCACAACTGTTCATACCCATCCCAGTCTGTTTACATCCATCTCAGAGATAAGATCATATAACTGAATATAAACTATCTGTATCTTAATCTAAATAACACAGGCCAGGACTAACTGATCATTAATCTAAATCTCAATTCCATCTTATCAATTATTCCGAAAATCTTTACAAAACTCAAAGCCCAAACATGATTGCAAAACATTTAACACTGATCAATAACTAAAGAAAATAAAAATGCAACATTAATAACAATGAAATCAATCAGATAATTAAACAATGCGGAAGGTTTGACTGGGGTCACTTGGAACAACGGATTGCATCTGTCCAGGGAGAATTACGTCATCTCTTTGTGGACTTTGATATGAGTCATCGAAGACTAAAAATAAATTCATCCTTTCGTAAAAATGAACTCAACAATGGACGACATCTTCAGCTTTTATTTATACAAAAGGGAATACTTGACTTGATCGCATATCCAACCTTTTAAGAGGATACAGATTTGTATCGACTTTACAAATATAGAGCACAAAGTGAGGATCGAATTCACTACAATCACAGTGGTATATAGTTTGACGATGAAATTCATAGTTCTTCTCATTTTTTCCTTTTTCATTCATTAACTTAGCAATTCTTTCATACATGCAGCATTCAGTGATATCGGCCTGTTTCGAGTGATCGAGACATCTCGCTAGGGCTACGCACCAAAACTTACCAACCGCCTCGTAAGTTGTAATACTGTGATTATACTGCGGTATGCTCGCTTGCTAACCACTGTATCGCGATGAGGCGCCCAAGTAGTGAGTTCGATCCTCACAGTTCTTCCAATACTGTCGCTCCATGATAGACTGTTAAGCTTGATAAGTATCTTGTCTAATGGGGAAAATGAGAGAGTATTTCTCATCTGAGCCCATTTAAAAGCTAGGATTTCAGATGCTAATTTTCAAAGTATGCACACCCTCCTCACTAAGGTATATTGGCGATACACGGTCTTTCTACCACCTCGTTAGTAGTTATTTTGTTTAGACGGATTATTCTTTTCCTTTATCATTTCATAGATCATTCTATTTTTCTATTTTTCATCAGATCTTGCTTGCTTAAATTTAGAGGCTTTTGATTTCGTCTCGTATATTTCTATCTATCTGCAATATGTACATTTTCTAGTCTAAATCTTTTGAGATTTTGTAAACATACATATTCATTTAGAGCCTATCCATCAAATAAAATAACTATATACTAAAACTCCAAAACAGATCATTAATAAAAATTTAACATTCATCTTTTTTATCAAACATACCAGATGTTACCGGCTATGATACATTTTTATCGGCTAAATTGAAAAAAAAATTAACCAGATTTAACCAAAGAAATTTGACAACTCCGGAAGACATTTGTCAACAGAAAGAGCATTGGGGGTGCTACACCTCTGCATTCCCATTCAATACACCCATGAGCTTGAAATGAATTTTGAAGAAAAACCTTTATTATTCTGTCACTTTCCCCTTTCCTTGTCATTCTCCATTTTCCCCTTTTCTTCCCTTCTGTTTATTTGTTCTTCGTTCTCAATTTTCTGTTTTGCTTCTTTCTTTTTTCTTTCTTTTCAGAAAATAACACATTCGGTGTCTTGTCTTGTCTTCGGAGAGAACTGGGCATAAAACTGAAGCTGATGTTCCTAGGCAGGGTCGGAATCTCTCTCTAGAGATTGCAACCCCAGAGCAGCACCCCCCAAATTGCACTATAAGCGAGGGTCGTGGGCTACCCTAACGCCATTGTAACACTGGCTGCAGCGAACTGGGTAACTTGGGCCTCTTCACATGCTTAGGCAGGTGGACTGGAGCACCACATTCAACCTGACCTAGTGCAGAATTCGCCCACATGGGGAGGGGCGAATAACTCTCAACTTAGAATCCCCGTTAAAGCAGTGTTACTTATCCCATCTAGTCACGGCCAAATCGCGTCGGATTCATCAGATCTCGCACGATCAATGGAGTTAAGGAACGTCGAACCTGGTCAGTACCTTGATGGATGATCTTCTGGGAATAGCAAGTGCGTAATCAGTTGGGTATCACGTGGAGAGCCTCTCGTTATGATTCCGTAAATCCCACTGAGGAGGAGACCGACCTCTACACAATGTTCAATAACGCAACCTACCTCAAAGCCTTCGACTGGCCTGGCTGCAAGCGTCAAGAAGTGAATGAATGACTACCATTCTAACATCAATAAATAACCAATAGCAACATAGAGACACAACAAAGCTCCCATTCAATAAACTAGAGAACTCAAAAGGAAGAAGCATGTGCAAAATGACAATAATGATAAGAGCAATGACGTGTCGAGAGAGCAGCTAATGTGCCGAACTAAAAAGCAAGATTTTTGCTGCTTGTACCTCGTCAAACACACGTTCTTCGTTCGTATCAGACGTGATGTCGCCTTCATTACGTAAGCAACCACCGTTTGGATAAATCCAACATTATATACGAGTCATGTTAAACATATCTTTCGATAAACTTCAGCAGAATTGAGAGAGTTTATCTCCAACAACAAATGAACACTAGATGCCTAACTGCAGAGTCCTTAAAGCATGAAATTTTTTCATTCTCGGATTTTCCTAGATTAATTTTCTACCCCCTTTTCAATATTGGTTACTTTCAACATACAGGTCTGGTGAGTCACTTAAACGTCTTTTGGTGGTATGCTGTATTGGGAATAATCAATTAGACCTATTTCTAGGTTTACTTACCGTTAGATTATACTGAAGATTATTAGCATTACTTCCTGTTGCTTTCATAACAATGAGTGGGGGGGGGGGTTCGCGTAAACATTTGTCTCATTAGGGTGAGGATCTATTTATAATGTTACTATAATGCTGAACTGGACTTTAACTTCCTGTCTATCGTGCCACCACCCCAAATCATTTTTCAAAAACCCAGAAATTCATTTGAACATAATCAAAGATGAATTTTATTTCACAGCGGAAGTAACTTACATACTTCGAAACTTTGCGCTCGTACAACTGGTGAAAAGTTTTAAAAACGGAGCACTACAAATTTTTCCCAAAGAACCTCACCCTCCGAACCCCCCCCCCTAATCTTATACAGCTTTTGGCTTCCATTGATAGAACGAATGTTCAACTTTTCGATCAGAACTTAACGTCAATCTCCGACTTTGAGGAAACAATGCAGACGGGAAGTCAAAAATAGATTCTCGGTGTGAATTATCTTTTTTCCACTTGTTTATTCGTGTACAAAGAAGTATATTAAAGAACATATGTCCCACTGTGATGTAAGATTTGAAGTTACTTTCCCCAGGCAACGCCGGATATCCCTGCTAGTACTGCTTGTAAGTGTTTAAACAAACAGGAATTTGCTTTTATGGATCGAGAGAGAAAAACAGGAACTTTACGCAATCAGCATAGGGTATGTATTAATTATTGAAATGAATCAAATCAAGTATTTTTCTGTCCTCCTAAATATTGTTCTGAACCGATCAGTGAGATTACAAAGGTTAACTAACTATTTGAAAGAGTTGCCAAACTATTTACTCATATGGATTCCAACTAGACCAATACGCATCTTGGAAGGAATGCAATCACAGGCAAGAAAGTTTGTGCTTATTCAAATACTTATGAGAAATACTGTATATATTGTAACTTATGCGAAGCCCTGTGTATACGAGCATGTTTGTAAATGTCTGTGCACATACACGTCAAGTTGTTTAGAATACTTCTGTGTACGTAATGCTGATACTAATCTGTGCGAGTCAGCGCATACAACGGACAATTCACAAATCAATGAAGGTCTGATTGATGGCATTTGAATTCAAATACCGACAGTACGACTTAACAAAACAAAACGCTGAGAGGAAAATACGCAAGATCGATCCGTATTCTCCACGGGATGTCTCATTCGATTATTTCAGTCGTCTTCATCTTTTTCGAACTAAGGATTCCGCTCATCTAATACTGGTGCCAAGCTTTATCGGCCCTTGCCCTCCCCTAGGACAACATCAGTGCGAGGAGAGACTTGCTGTATGGGCAACCGCCTATTCTCCATGCAGTCTTGCCTAGCCCTGTGTCCTGAAGAGACTGAAAGCAAGACTTTCCGGGTGTGGATCACTACCCTACCTTACATCGATTTCCCATACGTACCTCCCCTAGATTCCCAGGTCGTGAGATGTAGAAACAGAGTTGTTGGGATAGGGATCTTATCCGGATAGGTAAGAGGAAGTTAAGGGTAATTTATCGATGTTATTAACCCCAGCTGTCAAGAGGAGAGACTTTCATGGGGAAAATAAATAGTTGATTCCGTTCGGGAAAATCCGATTTTGTTGATTCAGAAACAAGCATAAATTTAGGACGATTATTAGCAAGCTTATCTAGCTGGCCATTTTCGAGTCTCAATAAGCGCTATGCCAGCCATTCTTGGCCCTTTTGGTGGGGGGGTCACGAGCCTTTCAAGAGTTCTTCTCAGGTTCCAGGCCCTCATACGTCAAACAGGGTTATAAAATGAACAGATAGACATGTATCTATTATTCTGCCCTAAAATGTGCCAAGCTCCCAAGGTGTGTAATATGGCTACCGTTGAGATTGACTGTAATACACCAAGTCTCAGCGCTATAAACACCTTAGTTCAGTAAATGTCATCTCAGAAAATGAAATCGTTTTCTTTATAAGCGGTTAAGGCGCTTTTCCGGTTGAGTGAATTAACCTGTTTCTTTTCAAGTGAGCACACTCTATAGTAAGCGCATTCTGTAGTGAACAACATTGAGAATACTTATTTTTCTTGTTGGTAATATTGGTTAGCTATGAATTTTTCCGCTAAAGATTTTTATACTATTACTAGTCGATGACCCGACGCTTTGCTGATGGTTATTAGAAGTGTACAAGAACAGGCTCAGCTGATGGCTGCTACTGGTACTATAGTGTAGTTGGTATGTTAGGAAAGGTGGATGAAAGAGGTTTGCTTATTTAATAAAAAGGTAGGAAGTGAGAGAGGGAAATAGTTCGGTAGGTCAATGAAAAAGTAGGGAGGGAAATAAAGAAAGATTGCTAATTTAATAAAAGCATGGGAAGGGATCGGGGAAATGAAAGCTTGTTTAATGAGGGGAACAAGAGAGATGGGAGAAAATTGGGTAGAATGATAAAATGATGGCTACCACCGATTTAAATGTGAAAGACATGGCTCTTGTTATATATGAGTGTGTAGGAGATACTTCTGTAGTTCAAACTCACTGACCAGTTAGTGAAAGACCACAAAGGTTTAAATAAGACCAAGAAGTTCGTTTTGTATTTTGATTTCCTACTGATTCTTCTTCAGTGAATACCAACCATGTGAGCTAAAACCACTTGTATAAACGGGGTTCGTTAAAGTGCAGTGCATGTCAGGTGGGTGATATACCCCAATATATAAATCTAACTCTAAAGTAGCTAGATTTAGCTCCAAAATGATTAAATCAATCGCGGTTCGTTTAAAACATGGTTGGCTTTCTTGAACCCCAGCACCAACGTTGTAACACCGGACGCCTGTAACTAGAAAGTGCTCAGAAAGTACATGACGTAAGCATGCACTTAGTAAAAACTGAATGAAAATCAGTTCATATTTAGCTACGACGCAGACAAGGTAGAAGTGAGTCTTGATTTTCCATATTTCTGACTATTGTCGTTATATATGAAAAAAAAAACAAAACTCTGAAATTCCTGAATCTGCCCCCAAATTCAATCAATTCTTCCTTAGCCCATGGCTGACTCTTCCACGATACCTCATGGAGGACTTTTAGAAATATTGTGTAGACAGATAGACAAACAAATGAATACATACACATATTCTGAGTATGTCGACAGAGATAAAAATGATGAGCTGCAGTTATTTTTGAGGGGAAAATCTGAAACGAATATAAGTTTTGTTTACTTTTGTATGTTTTATAAAATATTGAATCTCCTGCACACTAATCGGATTTGCAATCGTATCTCTTTGCATTTATTTTCTGGTGGATTAATATCAAGACTGATATTTACCTGTCATCTTTTTTGGAGTATTTACTCGACTGATCTTTTTTTCCGTCACTGATTATCCCACATCATTGGAAAGGACCAACTACTCTAAAGATGAACAGGGTGTTTTTCTTGCCTCGCCGCTCGCAACACTGAACCGTCCCATTGGGGGGAAGGGACGAGGTTTCGCTTAAGAAAAAATACTTTCTGCACACTGTTTCAAACTATGCGCAATTTCCCACCCAACGAATTTAGTATTTTTTTTTTTAAGAAAAGAAAAACATCTCACTGCACATCAATCCGTGAATTTTTTTTTTGGAGTAAATTTTTTCAATTCGAATATATCCGTGAATTTTCTGCAGGTATTAACAAGTTGCTCAATATTCCTAACTGCTTACTTGACGGTCACTTTGATAACTAATTTGCTTTCCAAAGTAGAACAACTGTTCTCTGGACTAAAATGACCAAACTACCGTTTACTACTTTTTTGATTTATTCACTGCCAGGGACGAGATAACTCGTCAAAGTACTTTTTTTTACATTTATGCTTACATTAAATCTATTAGATATTTTTCTGTACGTATTAGTTGATTTGTATGAAACCATTTTGAACATGCAATGTAGACTTTTTATTTTCATCAAGTTACCACATTAAAAATATACTTGACAGAGAACAGATTAACGGCCTTAATCTGCCCAGAAATCCTCTGTAAGTACGTAAAGGTATCTTTTTCTTTAACAAGATTAACTGTTATTTTCTTCCAGTTTTAACCAAAATTAAACTTTCAAAGGAATTTATTTATTGCAATACGTTTTAAAAGAGCGTTAAGAATTGCGTAGAAGATGTTATACAGAGCGCATATCACAAACTTGGCGTCGTATTTCAAATTATGTCAAGATAAAGTAATTACACGCATTCGATAACTATCTACCGAATTTTGCATCAACAGAGATGGAAATTGATAACTTATTACAAACCCATAAAACTGAGCAATATTACTTTTTAAGTACCTGCATAATTTCAGTGTTCGTTTGCTGAGTGACGCAGACCAGTGATAACGAGTTTATCCAGCGATAATGTTCACATGATCAGTAATCTTGTATTTTTGTAGAGTCAGATGATATTTGGGCGTAGAATGGTGAGCGTAAGGAAAGAAGTTTTAAAAGGGGACAAACTTTCGTTTTTTTTTCAAATCACCTGACCATTTCCAACAGTGTAGATTGTAGTACCTCTTCTCCCATGGAAGCATTGGGTGGTCAAAAGGCAAAAAAGAGGGGTTTCTGCACGAATGCTTTGTGCAAAAAATCATTTTCTTTCTTCCTTGGGAATGATTACTGGTCACTTAATGTGTGTTCCATCGTCAAATCCACATCAGCATGACGTGTACTTGGTCAAGTGATTTCACGACACCAACTAACATTACGCCATTAGTTACGAATCTTTTCTTTAATTAATCCTGTTATTTTACGGAATATGAGACTTGTCTTTGATCATGCTAGCCATGACTCTATTCAAACCAAGTTAAAACTCTGACCGGAACATTTTGCGTTCACTTCGCATTAATTCATTTGAGAAAGACATCCATCTACTTTTCCCTCTGGCTTTGGGTAAATAGCCGGGCAGTTGGACCCCTTTCGGATTAACACACCGTAAAAACCAAAAACTGCAAACAATGATTAGGTCTCCATGGGCTCCGTTCGAGCAATAAAGACAAGATCATTGCCTCAAGTGTCATCCATCACAGAAAAAAACTTGGCTCTAAAAGATGTGCACAATGTTAATTTAGATAGTTAGATAAGCCATCTTTTGTAAAACTCTAATCGATATTGGAGGCTGGACTTTTTCTGCCGTAAAGAAAACAATCCACATCTAATCTAGGAGTGTAAACTATTCATTGTCTTTCCCATTACGTTAAACCAAACTGATATGCAAAAAATAACATTTTTCTACTGTGAATTGAAATCACAACCAACTGATCAGAATTCTTACCGACTTAACCTAACTGATAATTCTTAAATATCTATTATAATTTATGTTATAATTTTTCTATCTATTATATATACCACACAAAATTGCTGTAATTATCTTAGGAGTGGAGTTTGAACCGGTTCGTTTTCATTCTATTTTGGAAACGATGAGAATCACAATATTTTTGATTCGTTACCCCCAAAGAATTCAGCCTTGATATTAAAAAGCTCAACACCAACCTGGCATGACGCTGGGGAGGACATTTATGCATTGTCATGGTGAGGAAATATTTCTTTAATTACTGTTCAAACTCAAATGGCACAGAAATTGATTTGAATGGCTCACTGGCTTAACAATTGAACTGTTTTTACTCGTCTATCATGTGATATTTGTATCCTTATCAATCACCTTAGATAATCCCCTACAACCGACTAAAAATGTTCGGACAGTTTCCATAGGAGTTTTGAAAAAAATGAAAGGTACATATCCATTTCTCTCTTGTGTTATACACGAGTAAATATGGTATGAAAAGTAATACATAACAAATCATTAACTCTATTACTCTGTAGTATATTGTGTAAGTATTCCAAAAGATTTGCTGTAGTGAAAGGTTAGTGCGAATTCATTTCCATTTGCTTGTCGTCGAATCGCAATTCGAACTCGAGAACAAAATGCTTCCTCCTTGAAGAGCGACCACACCTACTAAAAGCACCAGGAGGTATATTACATCACTGAAATTATTCATTTAATCACCCTATATAACCGTTTGCATTTATGCCTCACAACTTACAATCTCATTTTCCAGATTTTCAATGCGAACTCCACAAACTGCTGACACTTGCTAAAAAAAATTCTGCAAAAATTTTAAGAAAAAATTTGCAAAATTCAATGAAAATTATCTGATTTCCACCAGGAATATTTAGTTATTTTAACGCAGAAATGGACTAAAGGTAAGCAACAAAACGACGGAAAAGGCTCACGTCAGTTGGCAGTGGTGAGAAAAAGTCGAAAATATCTATGAGAGTTCAAAAGTTGTCGGTGCTCAAATAGAACCATGATTATTGTTTCATTTCCCCGCTTCCCTATCGGCAGAATTTGCTGTCACTAAATATCTTATTATTAAACTGAATAGAAGGTTTGTTTGCAAGATCGGTCCAAGCCATTATGGGGCCCTAAGCAGAATTTGATTTGGGGGCTCCATTAGGAACTCTTGGGGGTTCTACTGTGTTCTTGGGACTCCATGGTGGTAACGGAACCCTAGGCATCGGCTTTGTACGCTTATGCTCCAGGCTGGTACTGATTGTTTGATATCACAGGTTACATGAACAACTAATTCATGTAAAATTATCCACTTATTTTTCACCTTTTTATACCAAAACCAACACTTACCAAGAGTGGGTTGATACATAATCTTCTGTTAGGTGAGAGCAAAATGTATATTTTCCACACTTCAAACATATCTCCCAATTTATAATTGCAAACTGTCAACCAAAACTGTCACCAAAACTCTCAACATAGGTTTCTTCAGTTTTTGAATGGTTCTTGCTGACTGGCTGGTCACCTATCTATGTACTGGCCACTCTGATAGAGCTAAAGGACTAAAAATCCAAACTTTTCCTATCCCCTTAGGCTTCCCCTTATTCAATTTGCAACGCAAGTTTATTCTACATTTGTCCCTTAGTTCGGGTTCGCCAACCAAGGGTGAGAGAAGTAACTCCAGTGACCACCCTTTTTCACATTCATTTTAATTGATCAACCCCAACCAGGCATGCTGCCAAAAGACATTGGTCATGTGACGGTTTCTACTGAGTTACTAACCTGTTTGCTGAAGTTTCGAAGCGGCATATTGATATCTTTTGAATTCATATCATATTCAATATAACAATTCACTCCTTGAATGTATCACGAAAATGACAGCATTTTATCTTTGTTTCCGTTGTCTCACTCTATGCGTAGACTGAATGAAAGTTTAGACATATCTTTAAATAAACGCTACCCATGATATCTCAGGGTACATTAATGGGTAGCATTAAATTTTTAAAAATTGCAATGCATTTCTATACTGAAATCATGAACAATACATTTTCATATAAATTTGCCAAGAATTTCTGCAGGAGATTAATTTCCAATTACCCTCTATATATGCTTTTTTTTATTAGCGTGTTACTATGTATTTAATGCTTAGAGTGAATCAAAGTTTTGATGCATTTGTTCAATGAATCCTCTCCGTGATATCATGAGTTACATAAAGATTAATAGCATCAAATAATTTTTTATGCATGTCTGTAGGAAAACCGTTAGTAATGAATTTACACACAAAATTTGTCAAGCATTTCTAAAGTAAATTACTTTTCAATGAATATCTATAAAAGCCTTAGTATTTACGGCATCAATATACTTTGGTAGGCCAATAAGTCAGTAGCCTAATGATGAAAAAAGCATTTGATTTACACAGCAAATATTTTTCAACATAATCTCCATCAATGCATTGACCTGATGCTTATCCATTATCACATCGATCCAATATTATTACAAAGAACATTTCAGATCAAAGGTCAGCTGATAACTGTGTCAGGCTACAGATTTATTGGTTCAGTCTTGTCCATCTACTGATTAGACTGAATGTAAGTTTCAACACACCTAATGAGCAGTGCCACTTTTCTGTTAGTCTATTTGTCTCTCTCTTCGCAATACATGATAAAAGTCAGAATTTATATTTTTCAGATGAAAATACCTCCTACCCATCATTTGGAACAAAGAGAGAGATTGATTGATTGATATAGATATTTACTACGAAGTTCTAAGTACCTATCTATTTACGCTCCATTTTCAAATACTGAGCACTATCACCATAGATAAAGCAAGACTTGAAATAGTATATATATATATAAATTGCACTATATTATATAGAAACTTATCTGAAATGATTTCCCGTTACACGGTTAATACATCTTATAGACAACGTAAATAGGATAAACAATTGAAAACATCGGGCTGCAGCAGGAATCGAACCTGCCAGCGATAGGTAGCCGCTTTATAGCGATGCACTAACCATTGTGCTGAACAGCCTTCCAGTAATGCAAAGGTCAAATAACTGCTTTCAACTCAAATTCTCATCTCGTTTATTTTCGGTCTTTTTCGTCTCTTTCAACACAGCAGTATGTATTCAAGAAAAGGACATGATATATTAACCGTGTAACAAGTTTTTATATAATATAACACAATATATAATTCATTCTATCGAAACAAATAACGTCCATTTCTCAAACACACACACACGTATATATATATATATATATATATATATATATATATATATATATATATATATATATATATCACAGAAAAAATATATCTGTAGATTCCGGGTAAAACTAGTTCATTTCATGAATCCTACTCGTTGTGTGATGATGAGTTTCGTAATCAACAAGTGAATAAACAGAGGTCGTTCAGACTCATTCATTCACCAGGACGTAAAAAGGCGCAGCGTTGATTAATTCATCGTCGGATAGCATCTTGAGAATTGGTTCGTCATCACTTACTCATCAAATTCTTCTAGTCTCACCCAAATAATTCCCAGACGTAACAGGTGGATGGAACGAGGGAAGGTCTATGGAATGATTATTCATCAGGTGAACACTGTTTCACGTCTCATCAAATAATAATACAGAAAAGCGCTCCTTTCTTTGAGCGAGGATTAACGACCTTGTCTAATATGCCATAGAAAGTGTACTAAGATCTTCACGGAGTATTTTACTTGCCTGAGTTAACTATGTTTTGTAAATATCTAAGTGAGGCTCCAGTAATAGGGTGATGGTTATCAAGCTCGAATGGTGTAGTTTTAATTAGTGCGGGCTTTGATATAGTACGATTAATGTATCGCTGTACAAATTAATGAAACCAAGCATAAGCTGAAAGCAAAAAGCGGGGGAATTAAACTATGATTAAATCTTGAACAGTACAGTTTTAAATGGAACGGTAAATTTTGAAAGGAATTAACTGCACTAATCAAAGCATACCTGTATTAACAACTAAATTGTTTGGTAAATTATTTCTAAATTGAATTTTAACATTACTTATAACTAAACAGAAGCCTTTTTTTCTCTTCATTGATTATTAAGCCATTCTCAAAAAAGTGGTTGATATAATTAAGTTCGCAATTATCAATTACTGCATAATGTAGCTAGAACACCGGAAAATTCGACAAATTCAGAGACTGTCAAATTACCAGCAGTAATGAAAACAATAAGTTATACTGCTGGAACGGTGCACAAACAATTTGTAAACAGTAATTTTGGAGTTATCCGCTCTGATGGTGTCGCCCGGTGCGGACAACATCCCCCGCATCTCTCCAAGTGACGTCACTGCTTCCTGACTCCTTTCAGTAAAGAATGAAATCCTTTTAATTATGTTTACAGTTTTCACTCTGTTCTCTAGTGCACTAGTTTGTCATGAATTGTCAAAATGACATCTTTGTGTTTCAGTTGTTTTTATGTGAGTTCAAAGCTGCTATTGTTTTGTATTTTTAGTTTTACTAAACCAAATTACACATCCCAACAAAACTAGTCTGTTGTACATTTATGTTATGATAAAGTAAATATGTATTGAAATCGGATACCAATGTTTTACGGCCAATTCAGCCTGACTACACTCGGATTAGCATCAACAAAGAAAAGGTAAGTACACCATGAAGCTCACAGATCGGACAAAACTGCATCTACAAGGATCCGACACTCCCTCATTGTTTCAAAGAACCAACAAAACATAGTGGTATAGTGAGGGACTACTTGGGGCCCTTGGGAAATGGTAATGATGCTTCAGTCCCGAAACTATGCTTGGCCCAGCATATGGAAGCTTTTGTTTTCGCAACAGTCATATATATATATATATATATATATATATATATATATATATATATATATATATATAGAGAGAGAGAGAGAGAGAGAGAGAGAGAGAGAGAGGGGACAGATAGAGGAAGAGAGAGAGGGGGAGATAGAAAGCTTTACTGCTTCAAACACCAAACATTTCAATTTCAATTTTTTTTTCTATTTTGGAAATAAGCAATCGAAATGTACTACAGACTTATTCAGCTACCTTTTGCGAATAGTATGTACAAACAGTGGTCAAGGGACAACTTCGAAGGAGTATTAGAAACTAGGTGTCAGGATAGGTGTATGTGTGCTGCTCTATCAGTATGTTTGTCTCTCTCTATATATATATCCTTTGAGAACCAGTGAGATAACTGCATACAAGGAACTACTTCAAAGGACACACACACACACACACACACACACACACACACACACACCTACCTGTGAAAATATGTGCGGTTTTATTTGAACGTGAGCCTTGCATATGCTTATTTGAGTGTATGTACGTATTTGTAACCATAAACAATGACCTTTTCTGCCAAATATGCGGCACTTACATGAATGATATGTGTCTTACTTAAGTAGAGGTTGCTTACTTGTCTGTTTACATGTCACTAGAGTTAAAGCACAATACTTGCTTTCTTTGTGAACTCCATAATCAAAATCTATCTCTTATTTTTGACCCCGTTATATATATATATATAACTAGAAGTTGGTTTAAAAGGCACAAAAGTGACCTCGTCTCCGTTTCGAAGCCGAACTTTTACACAAGTATACTATCAAGCCTCGTCAATGACCTACTGTCACAACCCGATTAGCCATACTACCACACCCACAGTTAAGGGAAGGGTTGCAAGAATTTAACAAACGTGCAATTTACTAAGCCTACATCATTAGTAAGGCATACAGCTAAACTGAAGGAAATGATGACAATGAATGTGTATCGCCAAGTTGAGAAGGTTTACCTGCCTTGGGAATGAGCAATCGATTTTTTTTCTAATCTTGGCTCGAACACCAACTTCTGGCACCCATTGAAAATACGTGATTATCTCAATAATAAGCCTCCTTTTTACTTAATATAGCTTTGTCTGGCACAAGGCCGCAGAAGGATCACGGCCGAATTGGTCAGTGAGAAGAGTTTAGTATCCGCCTTCTTTTTTTTTTTCATTTCACATTTTTATTGATCACTGCCCAACAAAAAGCGAGAGAAGTAACTTATTCATTGATCATCCTTTTTTCAAACATATTTTGACCATCTCCTTCACAACATGCTGCTAAAGATATCCTACGACGGACGTTAAAAGACTAATGATGATGATAGGAACAAAGATAAACAAATATACTATGATAAGACCCGACGTGTTGGTTCATTTTTGTCTGTAGCGCCTAAAAGGAAAGCAATACTGGGTGATTAGTATGTATAACAGTGCGCTGATAGAAAAGTTTCGTTTATTAATTACTGCAATATTTTTGTGTAATTCATTTCATTTTTCATGTTAGTAAAGTAAGGACTTGACAACATATCAATTTCATATACACCATCGTTTTGGACGGCGCGGGTAAATAAACTAGTATAGCATAAAATAAAAAGGTGATTTATTACCGGGTTTAATGCGACTGACACGAGCCAAATTAAAGAAGGAATGGAGAGAAAAGAAAGTAGGGGGTTAACAAGATAGGAAGGAGAGGATTTAGAGTGACTGATACTTTCAAAAATAAATACAGAGATACCTTGCATAGTATGTTTTTCATTTGTGCAGGTTTTAATGAAGTACACTTAACGCATTGCTAAACAAATTAATGTAACTAAGCTCAAGCTGAAAAAAAAAAACATTAAAAATAAGACCTTGAAGAGTGCAATTTTGAACTCTACGGAAAATTTTGGAATTAATCGCACTGGTTGAGGTATGCCTGTAGATAAATGAAAAGAAAAAGAAAAGGGAAGCGTAATGAACATGGAATTCTTACCAGATTGTATGTCTGTATGCACGGCTTCGGAGAATTATGTTTTGTCATTTTTTTAATTTTTAGTCCCTTCTTTATTTCTTCCATCATTCCAAGGTAAAATGTATTCCCCTCGCGTTTTGAATATTTCTCTTTTAATTCCAGTTTCGATAGGCACAGAGGCCTACATGATCCAGCGAATTAAAATCCAACCTTTTTCTAACAGAACAGTCTAATCGAATAATGATAATAGCAACAACAAGAGAAAGTTAATAAAATTCTGTTACCCCTGCGCTTCTCGCGTGGGACTTCGATTCAGCGGGTGGGACTGATAGGAAGAGTAGAGACGAAGCGAAAGAGGTAAATGAACTGAGAGGAAGAGAGAAGTATGGTGTGTGTATCTAGAGGAGTATGTGTGTGATTAAATGAGGAAGATAACGCAAGAGAGACGGTGGGGGAGATAGACAGAGGGGGGTACGGGGAAGAAAAAAGTCAGTGAGAGAAAGAAAAAGAGAAAACAAAGAGAATTTGAGACTTGTTGAGGCGAATCGTATCAAACGTTTATATTGTATGGAGAAATATGGGTATGAGTGCGTACACGTGTGTGTATGTATGCTTCTCTTTATCTCTCTCTACATTATATGTGGATGATAGGCATATACATCTCTCTCTCTCTCTCTCTCTCTCTCTCTCTCTCTCTATATATATATATATATATATATATATAAAGAGAGAGAATGAGAGAGAGAGAGACAGACAGACAGACAGACAGAGATACAAACTTAATCCAGCACGGAACCCTACAGAGGAAACATTGACGGAAAGACTGTGTGTGTGAATATGCACCCAACATTGTATGTTGGTGTATGAGTAGAGTAAATGGATATATATTTTTGATTGCGTGCAAGTCGGCTAATCCATAATGAAGGCACAACCTCATTTGTTCTACTCAGTACCAATTTGGGATCAGAGGGAAGCAAGGGAAAAGAAGAAAAACTCACGAGAACGGGGAGTGGGGAGATGGAAAAAAGACAGAGAAAAAGGAGCTGGTCGAAACATTCAGAGAGAGAGAGAGAGAGAGAGAGAGAGAGAGAGAGAGAGAGAGTAGGGGATAAAGCAGAAAAAAGAAAGTATCTAGGAGGATTGGCGCAACACACTCTTTTTACTTACCACCCTCTTCAGGCTTACGAACGTTGGAAGGTACAAACAAAAGTACTTCATATATTTTTTAGTGATTTCTATAAAATAAATCTTAGTAAATAACCTTCCATAAAGTTTAGTTTGGTTTCATTATTTGAGCTATCATAGATGACCGAATTCATTACCCGTAGAAAAGACATTACATACTCTGCTGGCACACCCATACGCATATATTGCCGAAACAAATGTGATATACAAACAATCATGATTACGAACCCTTTCTAACATGTATCATAAGTTTAATTGGGAAAGAAAACGCAGACTCCCTCATAATAAGATTCTTATTGACGAACACACTATAGTACGCCAAGATGAGCATACATACACACACACACACATGCATTTACATAAACGTGCAAACGCATGCACAATGTATCAAAACATTAAATGGGTAAATAAAATCACTCGTATAAACTACGCACTGTCTCAAAAGATTAGTAGCACTGCTATTTCTACAAGTCCAATAATAACTATTACTACTTCTAATAGAAGAGTAGAACATAAACCCATACCAAAGATCGGTGTTAGAGTCAGTACGTTGATTGATGAAGAAAGTAGCTTTCTTTGTATCTTTCTCTCTTCCTTTCTTTCTTTCTTTCTTTCTTTCCCTCTTCAATCCTTTCTCTCTCCATCTCACTCTCTCTTTTCGCTCTTTCTTTCTTTCTTT
The DNA here is from genome assembly GCA_963457665.1 of Thysanoteuthis rhombus. NCBI lineage: Eukaryota > Metazoa > Mollusca > Cephalopoda > Oegopsida > Thysanoteuthidae > Thysanoteuthis > Thysanoteuthis major. Next base: position 35,215,275 of record OY735226.1, on the reverse strand, counting down.
CTCACTTTTTATCAATCCAAGTCTATTTGCATCAATCTGTCAATATATTCATCTATCTCCTTGAGAATGTGTCTGGAAGAAGTAAAACTTTATTGGTAACTTTTTTGACAACAGATTCTCAACTTTCTGTGTATGGGCTGTGTTATGCATACGCATGTGTCATGGACGACATAACTCGTCTAAGTGAGTTGCTAGTCTTGCGCCAAAATATTTCAACTCATTTATACATATATCACATGTATTTGATATTCTGTTCTACGAATTAGATGATTTAATTTATACGAAAATAAAAACGTTTTAAACATGAAGACTTTCTATTATCATTAATCGTTTCGCAAAAAAACAAAACAAAAAAACAACAAAAAAACGGCAATAGAAACCGTCATGCGACCAATCTCTCTAAGCAGCATGCAGTGTTGGGGATGATCAATAAAAATCAGAAAAAAAGTTGATCAATGAAAAGTTACTTCTATTGTCATTTATTGAGCTGTCATCACTAAAAATTCTGAATTTTCAAAAAAAAAAAACGACGAAAAAAAAAAAAACAAAAACAAACCAGTATGAACGCTGCTGGGTGCAAACTAAGGGGCTAATTTAGCATAAAATTACATTGTAAATAGAACCCCCATTAAAAATGTATTCTGAAGGGTAATTTAGAAGAAAAACAGAAAAAAACGTTTCCCCAATCATTGAGGTTAGTGTGTGTGTGTATGTGTGTGTGCAAAATTTCAAGTTTCTGTTATGAACGGGGTCAGGGCTGTATGAAGTCCAGATACATAGATACATTTATATGTCAGAACATATGAATAACTTAACCCCAGCAAACAGTGTTTAAACCGATTTGTTGTGGCTATCGGTAATACTTGACATCGAAAAGGTTAAAGAACGTAAAGGACAGACTTGCTCAGTGAAGTGTGCAAAACTCATAGTAGATAGATTTGTGGCAGTTGAAACATTCTATTATTTAGTGAGGGTTTAGTTTCACCCAAATTCAATGCCGTGTCCTTTTCGATAGTCGGTAAAAAAATGACCTCCTTACATTTCCAGGCTGTTCGTCTTGGGAACTTAATCACTCTGTCTTTTTTTCCAGATATAAATTACATAGATACCGCAGCTGACTTAGGTACATTCAGGAATTTAGCTTAGTCTGGCGCATGGTCAGTCTTGACAGGGTAAGTTTCGTGACGTAGCACGACTCTTCACCGAATGACATTTCGCCGAATATGTCAACTGCACACACACATACATACTAGAAGCACACACATACATGCATGTATGCATATACGTTGCAAGTGTGCGTAAGAGTATATGTGAGCATATATGACCTCCAAGTGTATATGTGGTAAGTAGGTATGTAGTATGTATGAATATGTGTATGTGTGTATTCTACATTTCCGATGTAACGTCGTTAGATTAAAAAAAAGAGTTGCGGTACCATTTTGTGGTCCATGAGGATTCATCTTCCATTCCTTTTCCAGTGCGTGATTGACCGAAGCCAATGTCTCTGTTAACGCTAACTGAGAGTGTTTGATAGACAGATCAATAGATTTCCATCAAGACCACAGAACACTTCTGCACATTCAATAGATTTTTGTCGAGAATAGCACGTTACTATGGAAACAAGATCCGGACATAATGTGATAGTATGTACAGTGTGAAACCATTCATCTTTTACGAACCTTTTTCCAGACAATCCAATCTCTTCCTCCCAGCGTTTGGGCCGAATCATTCTAAAGCCTTCTTCAGGTGTAACTTCTAATATTTAACTAAATAGGGAACAAAGCAACAAGTACAAAGACTCCCAGTGAAGATCAAACTCTTTACAGTAGTAACAGTATCCGAGAATAGGATGGTAAGGGATTTTTCCCCAGTACAGAATTCTCATATCGCCCCATACAGCGTATGAAGTCCAGTCTGAAAGGAGAGGAGACTGCACTTAATGTGATAGGATCAAGTTCAGTGCCTGATGCCATCATCATCATCATCATCATCATCATCATCATCAGTTGTTAATCGTCCGTCGTTGAACATGGACCTTCCCCAGGATTCGCTACACCTCTCAATCCTCTCTCCATCGCAGAGGCAATACTTTTTTAACTAGTCTAGTTCATCTCTCCATTTCGTATTCTGCTGGCCACGGTTTTGCATGTCATGATGTCCATCCGTTGTCGGCCATTCTTGCAACATGACTAGCCCATTGCCATTCAAGTTTTCTAATGATTTCAGACTCCTGTTTCCCCCTAATATACAGTGCGGTTTTGTAGTCTCTTCATGTCAGGTTGAGCGTGAATCTTTCATGCGTACGTTGCATGGTTCTCAGTTTGCGGGTCGGTTTCTTGGTTAGACTCCATGTTTTAGCAACATAAGTGACTATCGGGAGGATGCACTTGTTGTATCTTCTTCTTCTGATAGGATTTTCTTGTTCTTGAAGGTTGAGCTTACTCTGCCATCGTAAAATCATCGTAAGTGATTCTTCGTTTGATTTCTTCTTCTTTTGAGCAATTCATGGAGAGACATCCCCCAACAGGAAGTGTAACAAGAAATTTCTTGAACCATCCATATGTACGCGTGAACTGGACTTTCTGTCGATGTTCCGTCCTCGTAGGGAGATGAATGAATAACTATTTCACAGCGAGGCGCCCTTCATACGTATCTATCGCTGCATCTCCTGGTCTTGTTCTGTTTATATCAGATTGTTCTTACCTAGCCCTATTTGATCATACCGCTCTGTTTGTGTGTATGCTGGACCAGATTAAGCTAATGTGCCGTCTTTAGCATACGTTATAAAGGCACCTTGAACTTAAAAAAAAAATACACGTAAATATCAAAACATGATTTTTCCTTGCATAATAGATAAACTAATTTTTTTTTTCATTTGGTGTACAACCTTCGTATTTATGCATCGTATACGTATCGAATAGATACTCTTCCCATTAATCAATGCGTTTAATTAATAAGTCTAATTAAAAATGATAATGGGCTAAAATAGCTAATCTCAAATACCTTGTTGTTCAAAGAACATAAGCTGCTATTGCTAGATGGTTTATCTGGTGAGTGTATGTGTATTTGTGCATGTCTGCATTCGGCCTTTGTATGTATATGATTGTTGACGTATTGCCTTCATCCTGAAGAAGACCTCAGAATGAATTGTCAGAAACGTTGTGTCAGCACCAAATATGGGAAAAAGAGATTAAATTGTCATGATTGTTGACGTTTGAAAATAGACGGAATGGAAATACCTGTTTCTTCAATCTGGTACGTCAAATCGGGACATTGAGAAAGAAACCATTCACTTACCTAAAAAACAGTAGGAAAAATGTGAATTAGTACAAGAAAAACAAAGGAAGAACAAATACACTGCAAATAATACAGGTTTGGTTAGTCAACTAATACATATCTGCTCGATACCAAGATCATTTGACAGCATGCCGTATTGAGGGTGATCAATTAAAAAAAATGGAAAAAGTTGCTATCAATGAATAAGTTACTTACGTCGCTTTTTGTTGGATCACTAAAAAGTTCAAATATTCAAAAAGCAAGCGTGAACGATGTCGGACATAGACTAAGGGACCAATTTAGCTAGAAGTTACATTGGGTGGGGATTTTCAAAAAACAAAAACAAAAAGTTTTTTCTAGACATTATTAGGAGTAAATGTTGAAAATTTCAGCCCTCCAGTTCCACTGTCGCGCGTACGGATCGCATGACAGATAGTCAGCCAGAATCACTTAAAAGTTAAAGAAACCTATGTTGGCAGTTTTGGTTGACAGTTACTAACCGGACAAACTGAGTATCAACATAAATTTTTAAGTCCTTTATCGACATGAGATCCTCACTTTAAATTCGACCTTGTGTCACATTGCACCATCGGGAGGTGGGAGGTGAATAACTAACAACACTGTCATCATTCGACATTCGACTTTCATACGATTCTCGAAACCATGCAATGATACTAATACGCTGTGGTGTAAGGTTTAAAAAGCTGGTCTTGTTGATCATCTACTGAGTTTGATTCTCACTTGGAACTCCATACTTGTGACCTTGTGCCCAAACTGAAGAATGTTCATCTAATAAACGGTGCATTGTCATGGAGTAATGGTTAGTAGGCTATTCTCTCTGATCATTGCTTCTTATTAGTGAGTTCGATTTAGGGTAATAATCAATTGTTTTATGTAAACGTAACCTAATGTATCCATATAAAAAAATGGTATAACAATCCGCTGGTTACAGGGTTACTGCTATGTTATATTCCGAATATAAGCACCATCACCAGGAAAGTAGCAGCGGATGCTCATGCCCATGACACCCGAATTTCAAGTGGAAACTGAAAAAACAAGAACCGAAAGTTCAATGAGGCGTCCACTATATAGCATATAGATTTTAAACGCCATCATTGCCAGATCACATGACCATGAACAGAAAATAATTTCTATCCGGTTTCAAGTGAATCTGACTTGAAAACGCCATTATTGCCAGATCACGTGACCTCAAGATGAAGATTTTTCTCGGTAAGAGGCATCTTATCAAAGGACACCTTTCTATCAGGTTTCAGGTAAATCTGACGTGTAAAGAAACTTGTAATGGAAGCAATTAGGCAAAAACTGAAAACATTTATTTCCAATCAATTATTGTCATTGTGATGGCTATCAAAGAAGCCGATCGATAATTTGGCGACCTTAAAACATGATAATTTTCACAAAGGATCTGTATTTGTAAGATAAGTAATGTTGTTCCTTTTAGAGAACTGTTGATCTTCAAATACATCTTGAGATGAATCATTGTCAATATTCAAGTAGTATTTATCATATTTGTTATTCTCACCACAACTTTTCAGTCGATGTGTTCTTCGGTCTTCCTTCGTTGTATATTGTCTCCAGTAACCCATCTGCATAGTTTGTTTACTAACAATCCTATAATGGCTGGTGCCGAAAGCATATTTATTCACAAAGTCTGGTTCAGGGTTCAATGAGCTTGCTCAGTACTTCAATGCGTGTCCACTAAGGAACAGCAGGTGCTCTAAGCAAGTTTACTTCCACAAGACAGATGACAAATGGGATGAAAATTTGAACCAAGAAATATCGATTAAATCTCAGAGAAAAAGTTGTTTCCTGTCATAGTGACCGCACCTAAAAGAACAGTTGTTTGCACAGCATCTAAATTGAATGATTTTCTGCGTCTAAATTAACAGGGATCGCCGGTAACCAAGGCAACCTACCGCTGAGGTCAGGTTACCCTGTTCGGGTTAGTCTTTCGTACATCATTTGACCAGGGGGATGTAATCAGAGCTAAAACGTCGGTTATTGATTCATTTCCCAAATTACGTAATCAGTAGGGTTTAAAGCAAGCGATGGGGTAGAAGACTACTTTCCAATGGCCTTACGTTGGGCTACAGCATCAGATTTTCTTGCCCGGTCATCATATGTCACAATTTTCCTCCATGCTCTTCTGTCTCGGCTAGACTTTAAAATTATTCAAGGTTTTGTGATACGTGAGAGATGACTTAAAGGCGACAAGCACCCAAAGTAGCATCATTCACTTTACACGCTATTCCACCGCTAGCTGGAGGGAGATGGGTTCATGCCTTTCACAAAGACATTCTAACGAGGTGAGTGCGGATCGTTTCAGTGTGAGTTTGAACTCAGCTCGCCGATTCTGTTTTTCCTCGTTGCTAAAATCTTGGCCATCGGCACTTCCGAAGTAGAAGACACAAAACTGACCAAAAACCTGAAAGGCAATCCTCCCCACTGGGGCAGTCTGGTTTAGGTCAGTTAAATCGTTGAAGCTGCGTGGGTTAAATTTCATACCACCTTTGAAGTGTTGATATCTGAGTGGGTATCATTTTCAATGCCGGCTTTTTATTTTCAGATATCTAAGAGCACATTAGGTTTATATTCTGCCCACCACTTGGTCTAGAACCCAGACCGATCAAATTATGTTTTTTACGAAGCTTAGCTTTGGCACAAAACCACAATCATGTACTCAATGAGGATCGAACATAGTAGTAATAGGTCTACGAGACTAGTTTCCTGACCATAACACCACATTAGGCATTGTAGAGGCTGACCGGCAGATGGCCGAGTAGTTCAAAATGAAAGAAAGGGAAATGTGTCTCAAAAGTTGATACGACTTGAAGAAAAATAAAAAATGAATATAAAACGTTTGAAATAAGAAACTGTAATCTTTGTTGATCTCCTGATTATTCCGATTAAAAAATAATTGTGTTAAAATTTTCTCACTTGAAGTTCGGCACTCTCCGCCTTAATTTTCTTTTTTCCAAATAAGAAATTGGGTAAAGTATTTGAAAATATGTTATGAACAGGGCCCCCAAACCACAAAAGTTTAAAACAAGTAGGTGGGCATTTCGAATCATGAAGATAGTTCTACAATGCAGGTCATCTCGCCATGGAACAACAGTTAGCAAGCTAGTCATGTGGATTACTACACTTATAGAAAGTTCGATTCTCATTGTTTGCCCAACACTTGAGGCTTAACGGACTAAGCTAAGGTCAGTAAATACCTGTTAGGGCGTATCATCGTGGAATACTGATTAATAAGCGAGGCAAACAAATTATCACTCTTTGCAGTGAGTTTAATCCTTACTGGGTGTCACAAATTTGTTGCTTTATGTCGTACAATACTCAGCTTCGTAAATATGAATACTTTCACTAGATTGGTGTGGTTCACCTTGGAACAATGGCTAGCAACAACAACAACAACAATTTGATAACCAACATAAGTTGTTATCAGTGTTCATTGTCTAAAATTTCGGTTGTTTCCATTGTACACATTATTATAAAAGCTGCAAATGATATATGCACAAATATAAGGTATAATAAATGCCCGTTCCAACGTGGAAAAACATGCTCTCTAAAATATGATGTATTTTGACTTGATTTCATAGGAATTGGTGTGCCCCTTCTTCTCTACGTACATGATCAGCAATACCTGATTTCAAAGTCTACAAATTGCAACTGATGTAAGGAAGAATGACCAGTCGTTTTGCAATTGCTTTAAAAGCCACAAAGCAGTTATCACAGGGGTCCTTTGCAAATATTATTCCAGCAGGATTTTGGAGTGGTTGTCCTTCATGGTGATTGCATCTGTTTGTTCTGAATCGCCACAAATGGGTTTTGTGCATAAGTACTTCCTTCTGACAAAAGAAAATTATTCAAATAATAAGAAATCATCCCTATTTTTACGCATTCATGAGAAATTCTCTGGTGATAGTTATTTGTTGGATTATATCAACTTTGGTATAGTATTTGCAGAGCCCTTCTTGAGTGAAAGAAATATTGTTATTGTTTTAGTGGTAAAGAATGCTATCACCTGCACAACGACAGATGCAATAGATAGGTGCTAATATAATGACAACAATTTGTTCCTATGCCTGAGATGTGTGAAATAGTTGCATTTTTCAAACCAACCACTGAAATCAGTGTTTGAACTAAAGTCAGGAGTTAGAATTATAATTTCAAAAGCGGGTAGGCCGTGCTGAGATAAGTTGAGATAATTATTTACACCCAACCAATTCTGATAGGATATTTTTATATTCATAATACAACTTCTCTCTCTTTCTCTATCACAGTGGTTCTGGTTTAATGTTTTCACTGGACTTTGAGAAATATATTTGACTAATGCAGTACACCAAGCGTAAAAATGAAATGAATTAAACTAAAAAATTCCAGTAGTCAATAAACGAAACTTTTATATCAACATATTGACATACGTACTCATTGTCTCTTTTTTCTATTCGCCTGTCGCTAAAAAGATTGAGATTCCACAAAATATAGAGATAAAACCGCTTGATTGGCAACTCAGTGATGGAGGTAGGATCGACATAATACCCGTACTGACAACGTTCAAGGCTCGAAATATATATTTGCGTACTTGGAAAAATTCCCTTGGCACACTTGGGGATAGCTGCAGCACACTATTGCGCTGCGTCATACAGTTTGAGAAGCAATGCTCAATCTCATAGCAATCGGCAATTTTGTATTTCTTAGCAGACATCCTTCTCCTCACTTCTATTAGTATCCTTACTCTAAAACAAACACATTATTTGTTTTACGAGACAAGAGGCCAGACTCTCAGGACGGGAAGTTGACATATGATCTGACTTATCCCTTCATTGACATTTAAACAATAACTTAACATTTCTAAAAGGATTTTTGTCATCTGACTGATTTGCGCTGTCGTGACTAAAAGACATTACTTGTCCATAATTCCGAATATATAAAATTATTCGGGGTATAATGTTGCATTTTAAAAGACGGAAGAAAATCCCTAAAAAGCAAGAGCTGAAACTTATAACACCGTACATCTCTGTCTGTCTGTCTGTCTGTCTGTCTGTCTGTCTGTCTCTCTCTCTCTCTCTCTCTCTCTCTCTCTCTGAGTTTGATGGTGTGTTTTTTCCATGGAGAAAACAACAATTCAGGACTTTTGAAAACTCCTTCCGGATGAAGATTTCAAGACTTAGGCGAAGGACAGAATAACCAGTAACTTATTCTTTTCTAAGCAAAAACCAAACCGCAGTTTTCCTTAAATAATATTATCAAGGGAAAAGTTATGGCCCTTACGTCAATTACAACAGTGAATATAATTCAAAGGAATTGGTTGGAAAGAAAAAATAACAAGATTTTGTAAAATGAAATACTAATCTTTATGGTAAAAGAATGAAAGAAAAATATACCAAAAGGAAATACAAAATACAGGTAATATCGAGGAAGTAATTCTAAGGGGGGTGATCAAAGCAATCGTATCTAGCCATACAGCTGGGTGAGTTTTTCGATAGAATTGGGCTTGTTAGAAAAGATGCTTTTAAAAGAGAAATGTCCTTGAATAGATAGAAGAATTAAAGAAGAGAGAAGAGAAGATCAAAGAAGAGTCAGACTTTACCTCCAAGGAGTGCTGGGACAAAGAGGGATAATTTTCATGCTTCTTTGATCTTATACCGGATTTCTGCCAGCACCAGCAATAGTGTTGCAGCAGCCCCCAGAAGGGTCAAAATAGCAAAGACGAATTAGCCAAGGGTAGATAACTTGTCTGCTTTCTGGAATCTTAGATTTGATATAATTTCAACTGTCAGCGACATGTCCGCGAAAATACGAACGAATGGCAACCCTGGTCTCGCATAGAGACGGGGTGCTCAATGAGGATTAAGGTCAGTAGAGTGGTAAATAATCCACGAAACCAACTAACTAAGCATTGCACCTCGGCAAACGTCTCCAGTCAGGATTCAATTGATTCAGAATAGTACATGAATCTGATTACAGTAATTCCCCTTGTATAACCCGCACGTTTTCCCGGAAAATTTAAGCCAAAATATCCAGATGAGGATTATCAACGGAATCATTACTGCAAGACATTTTTCGAGCACTGTTCGTTCAGTTTAAACGGTCCGTTTAGCTGCCACTAGTGATCAATAATATAGAAAACTGAATACATACTCGCCAGATGGCAGATGTGACAGTAATTTACAAGGAAAATACTCTTTTAACCAAATCTTTTTCAGATTATAAAAATACGAACGTAGGTTTAGCAAAATTGATCTTTTCTATCATTTTTTTATTTCTTAAAATTTTTTTTAACAAAAACGAAAACACAGAAGTAGTCGACACATTAGAAATGAGACATAATGATTTTTTCAAAATGCATACGCATACACATTACCATACACATATACGTATCACACCAACTTGAAGCAAGTGCATGACTGTTCATATGTGGAAACAATATCATTTATTCAACTGGTTGGCATCTCCCCTCTCTATTCATTGTTTATAGTCAGTTACTCTGCTGACAATGACTGTTCACGTTGCCTTCATTTTATCCGTACTTTGCTATACTCTTCTTCCATTCCTTCTCATTTGAAGACGAATAATATTATCACTTAATTTAAATTTCACTTTTTCCGATTCAAGGCAAACATTCGACAATCTGATCGATGCCAATCAGACGAAAGACAGGTGGTGGCGTATATACTGGGCCGTGCATTTTTCACTCAAAATTGAAGTCAGGGGTACAGATTATCTAAGGTGGCGTTTTACAAGTGGGGAATTACGGTAATTTAGGTGAAGGTGTTCTGCATTTAAAATGACTTGGTGTAGCCACTGTGTATCGAACTAACTACCCTAACGAATGACCTGCAAGATTAGCTCGTTAACCATCACTCAACGACAAGACGACCTTTCACATTCTGGTGCATATCAGGCAAATACTAATTCAGATATTTCTCATTAAAAAGGATCCTGTTTGTATCAAAATGCCCATCCTCTCGATTGTTTTTCTACTTTTTAGGATTTTTCTGATCCAGTAAAAGCCTACTTAACTGTAATAAGAGAGAGGGAGAGAGAGAGAGAGAGAGAGAGAGAGAGAGAGAGAGAGAGAGAGGCAGATTAGGAAAACAGAACGAAGAGAAAACAATAATAACTGAACGTAATATAAAACTTGTTAGAAACCAGAGAAATTCGGTGGTGCATGATTGCTGTTGAAAAATTAGACCAACAAGTATTTGTATATCTTTATGTAAATAAAACAACTATAATAATAATAATAATAATAATAATAATAATAATAATAATCGTGAACAAGGGAAAAGTGGATGCCACTGTTCCAGCAGACCACTGAATACATGCATCAGAACTAACTAAGCGAAGTTGAAAATACTCAAAAGACTTCTATAATGTTGCCTGTGTCAAGAAAGAGGGGAGAACGTGTAGCATACGATAAGTGAATGTAGCTAGCTGGTTCAAAAAGGAAGACTAAACAGGGCAGAACAGAGAGAGGTGGAAGATATACACAAAAAACTGTGGAAAGAACTTGGGTCCGAAAATGGAGTGTGCCCAAAGGATCAGCTTATGGCTGAGCTGCGGCACCTGATGTGACTGGGCACCCCGATTCCCGAGTGTTATACTCGGGAATATAAATATAAACATGAATAAAAACATAAATATAAACATGTTTGAAAATGTAAACGAACGGTACTCGCCCAAATGAAAAGCTGTCTTAAAAATAAATCAAGTAAATGTGATTGGGACTTTGATATGAAAACTGGCCAACCCCCACCTAATCCAAGTAAGAACATGGGTTCTTGTTAAGGTAAACAAGGAGAAGAAAGTCTACCACATGGTAGTTATGACTATTTCAGCAGACCACAGGGTGAAGACGAAAGACAGCGAATAATTGGGAAAATGCCCTGATCTGACCTTGCAGGGGAGATAATGGTGAAACATGAACGTCATTTTTGCAAATTTCGGTATAAATTTTGATGCAATTGCCAGTAGCAAACTGCTAGCTGACCATTACTATTCGAAAGTGAATTTTATTCTGAGTGCCTCATAATGGTGATCTTATGTCAGACAAAGTTAAACTTTGTAACCATATCCGTGTCGAGCGACTTGCTGTGGAGTAATGGCTAGCGAGTCTGGAAACTATTGTTACTGTGAAGTGAACATAGACTTGTACCAGATTAAAGTAAGATTAGTCAATATCAATTACTACTGTATTGGATTTTGAACCTCACCGAGTGTCTATTACTTGCGACCCAGTTACCCGTTGGGCTAAGCGTTCGACCCTCATTTTTGGATTTGTGTCAGAGTAAGTTAAGCCTGGTAGATATTAATATCAATTACTACTTCACTGAGTTCAATCTTCATCAAGTACTCAATAGTTGTGCCCTTGTCCCAAATCAAGTTAAGGTTAGTAAGTATGGACTGAAGTTTAGCAAGCTAATCTCACAGACAATTAAGTGTTTGATTTATACTGTGTTCCCCATAATTGTGGCCTTATTCCTGATTATGCTCAGCTGAATAAATTTCTATACAGAAATAAATATGATTTTATCCGTGTGGCCAAATTTGTGAACAAACATTCTTGTAAGAATCAATCTATTTTTATGTATATAGATCACAGTGTAAAATTTTAGAAAACAAATAAAGAATAAACCTCAAGTACTGTACCTGAATTGATATACACAATCAAAGTTGAGTTTGAGAAGTCAGTATTTTTTTAAAGGTTTTGTATTTACACAGTTGTGACTGTCCGTTTGTAGTTCCAGAGTAGTAAATGACGGGGTGTATATTTATATATATATATATATATATATACACACACACACACACATATATATGTATGTATCTTTCTTTTTTAATTATTTTGCTAATATGTCGATAGTCCTCATCTGTTTATAGGTAACAGTATTAAATTTTGGTGGTCTTTCGGCATTAAAACGTTCACGGAGGCGAATGTGATACTGTTACCCTCGAAATATTTTCCAGTCAACTTTCCGTTGAGCGTTGTCACTTCCTCAACACACCCTTTTTTTATACACACAGCCACTTATAGATATACTTACTCAAGTGCCTATAAGCGAATGCAAAGCCACGCTCACCAACACGCGTATATTGACATATCAACACTTATCCACAGATTCACTTTAATACACATATATAAACATTTCTGTGATCGTGTGCAACAGATCCACATATTTCGTGAAGGAAAACAGTTGAAATTCAAATTTATACGAGAGATCTATTAGTCTGCAGCCTGACTCATAGTAACTAGCTGGATTTCTCCAAATTTTTTTCACTGCATTATGCTCGATCCATATGATGCACTTCTATAGCTAACACAATAACATCCCCTTTCTATTGTAGTTGATAGCAACTCAAATCTATCTTTGAGTCAGGGCATCTGTCTTGCAACAGACATGGGCTTTTATCTCTCAATGGATTACTCTATTTGTGCATTGTTATTCTTTTGGTTTAATCTTTCTTCCCGAGTAGGGAGTAAGCTATTCACAGTCCCGTCGCATTTAACCAAACTGATAAATAAAATCAATATTTCCCTCCCGTGATTTGAAATCACAACCAAGTAATCGGTAGACGTCTCTCTTACTGACTTACTGACAAGTTTTACACAGCTTCGAAAAATTGTGCGATGACTTATCCCATTATGATAAATACATACTTTTATAAAACTACCGTTCGTCTATTGTGATTAAAAATTATGCCTTAATGATTGGCTTACCGACTGAGCCAAGCTGATACGTCTTACAGAAAATACGAAGATTTGTAACAAATACGCAAGGGCTTATTTCATTCTAATAAAGGAATACATTTATACTAAAAAAAAATGTTTTTATCTATTTTCTATAAAGTAACAAGAAATGGTCGACCGTAGTCAGAGGCGGAGTTTCCTATTTCATATCGCTACTTTTCATTCGGATAGGGATGGGTGCAACTCGTTCTCCTGGTTCGACGTCAATTACCCTCAATATAACATTTTAGCTGAGAGGCATTAAGTACCATTTTTCAAGTCGACTTACAGCCCCTGGTATTCCCAGGCCGTCACTAGTCTAGGTACTGACCAGGCTCAGACGTTTCAAGAACCAGCGTGTTTAACGTGATTTGATCGTATATTCATTTATCATATGCTTCATATATATGATACAAAAGTTGCAGTAATCATCTTAAGTCAGAATAGAAGTAGGAGTTGAGTTTGAGCCTTCAGTAGCTAGGTTTGTCTATTGTTATAAATTCAAATGGTTGTATATCCTATTCACTTTATTGTACTCTCTAATAACCATTTTTTAAGGTTAAGGTTGTTTGTACTTACAATTTACTATTTTTTCGTTTTGTTTCTCACAAATACTACGAAAATTTCTGTTCCTACATATAATTAAAATATGTTCTGTCTTACGATAGAACTAAACTTTATATTATAAGCAGGTTGATATTTTTCTTTTTCTTTAGCTGTAAGGTCTTCTCGCAGCCTCTCTTGTATGCACGTAAATTCTCCCCGCTCATACAAAATCGAGTCTATACCTCGTCTCGTCAAATTAAGAAATCTCATAACCAATAATGAGATCCTTCAGAACGAATTATTGCTACTTTGATTTCTTTCTACTAACTCTTTACCTTTCACCGCTCCATTTTTTTCTCTCTGCTTTTTTCTCTCCAGATTTAATTTATTTGCATATATATATATATATATATATATATATATATATATATATATATATATATATATATATATATATATATATATATATATATATATATATATATATATATATATATAAAACCACTCCTTGTCTTCATCTGATGCGAAAAAGAAGCAGATTTTATGAAAGGCTAGAGCTTCTATCCTACTCTTGCAGCCGCAGAGGAACATCGAATTAGGTTTGGTAACCACGTGATCGGAAGTCGCTCCTTCAGTTGGTATGGCTTTAGCGATCTTATTTTAAAAAGAGAAAAAAAGAAACGAACAAACAAACAAAAGATAAAAAGAAAGAAAAAAAGAAAAAAGAAAACTCAACAAGATCAACAACTGGTAAAAAAAAGCCGGCATTGTTTGTCATACACAAATGTATTCTAATTATTGTGAATTACTATTATCTTCCCGAGTTTTGCATCCTCGATCTTGGCCGTTATGTTCTTATTCTCGATGTGATTGTCGCACATGATTTTCCTGATTTCATTTTACTGAAGTTCATTTGGAGGCCGACATGTTTGCTTTCTTCGTTTAGTTCATCAAAGGTCGTATAGGTCCCCCTCAGAAATGGGACGATGTCAAATCTGAGGTTGCTCAGATATTCGCCGTCTATTTTGATTCCTCTATTTTCCCAGTCCAAGTTCATCACGAGGCAGGCTGTAAAGAGTTTGGATGAGCTGGTATCACCTTGCCTTACTCTTTTTGGAGCTAGAACGGTTCAGAGTCTTTTTGTAGCCTGATGAAGGAGTTGCTGTGATTGCATAGATATTGCAGGGGAAGGTAGACCACTACATCTACCTAGGTCAACGAATCTCCATGAAATCCTCAAAAGAAGAGGAAATCAAGCGAAGAATCATTCTGGGATGGCAAGCCATCAGCAGAGCAAGCTCAACTTTCAAAAACCAGATGATCCCAATAATCCTAAAAAGAAGAGTATACAACCAATGCATTCTCCCGATGGTCACTAATGGAGCTGAAACACCTAACCAAGAGACAGAACTCCAAACTGAGAAGCATGCATCGTGCGCATGAGAAAATCATGCTCAATCTTACATGGAGAGAACGCAAGATAACACAGTACATAAGGAAGAAAACGGGAGTCCGAGACATCATAGAAACTGTTAAAAAACTAAAATGGCAATGGGCAGGTCGTGTTACAAGAATGACAGACAACTGATGAACATCACGACTAACAACATGGGTCCCAAGAGATCACATGAGAAACTAAGGCCGACAGAATACAAAATGGAGAGATGAACTAGATAAATTCAGAAAATACTGGCTCTGCGACGCCCATGATAGAGAATCGTGGCAAATCCTGGGGAAGCTCTATGTCTAACGACAGACGTTAAAAGATTGATCATGATCATGATCTTTGCTTTGAGTCGAAGATGTTGGGGGGGGGGGAGAGTTCTTTTACGCTCTTAATTTTCTCTCGTTTTCTCCCCAACTTCTGAACCACTTATTTATTATGCTTTTGACCCACTCAACAGACGAACACAGGCATTGCACAAAAAGTTAGCGATCTGAAATGGATTTGACAGTTGCGATTTTTTTATAAGGGCAGTAGGGTGTCCGCTGATTCTCGAAACAAAGGACAAATTGATGAGATCCCATCGGATACACTCTTTCTCTACGTGACAGCCAGCTTCTTAGGGATTGGTCAGTTTGTCCAATGACGCAAATGGCCGACCTACATCAGAGACTGCCTAAAGATGAGGTGCGGTAAGAACAAGGCAGACTGCTATGATTTTGTGTAAATAGAATTACTATGTCAGCGGAAAGAAGATACAGAAATATATGTGATAACATCGAAGACACAGGCGTACAAGCCTGGATGGCAAGGCGGGGTCAACTACACTTGACTCTGAATCCAGATAAAATAGTGTTAAATTTCGGCCAAATCATGCTCTCCGACCGCCCCCTAATGGAGGAGTTTTAATAGGCCCTTAAACAAAGTGTTAAACATTTGAGGATAAGGCAGCTTTTGTAGAGGAGATTGTCAGTATGTTGGAAAATGAATATACAGTAGTCTCCCCTCATTTCGTGGGCTGTATTCCGAGACCCCAGCGGATGCTCGAAATCGGCGATTGGTCAGGTATCAAGTTAGATTTACAATCGTATTGTTTTTTTCTTGCAAGGGTGTCAAAATGGTCGTCGGAAAAAGGCAAGGAAAAAGGACTGGGAGAACCGAGTTCGAATTCTGTCAGTTTATGTTCGCTCTGCACTATTGCACGGATCAGATTCTCCAAGGGCTTTGTCACGTTGACAAATACCGTGACAAAAATGTTTCATAACAGACATTCAACGATGGATGATGGAAAACAGAGTGAGTGAGCAAATCACTCTCCCATAACTATCTTACTTATCTCGGCAGTAGTAGCAAAAAGCTATTATTCCCATAGTCCATGTTAACAGGATCCAATCATTTTTGTTACTTTTATATAACTACGATTTGAGAAATATGTGTGTAAGTGTGTGTATTGCAATTATTCGACAACTGGCCATTGTACGAAGGTGACATTCGCCAGATATATTAGTCAGTGCACAAGGTATTGCAATGTCCAGTTTGAAGTGATTTGGATCAGTATTTCTCGAGAAATCTTATAATTTTTTTCAAAAAAATTACAGATCATAGATCTTATGGATCTAAATTTAGATATAAAATATTTAAATTGACAACACCGAAGAGAAGTAACTGAAATACTTCGAAGTTATAGTTCCGTATAACGGACGGAAAATTATTTTACATAACTATAATGGCAGGCTTCGCCACGCACCATAAAGTCCAACCCCTTCCATACATGCACCTTTGGAATAGGCACTGCCTCGTCAATCGAATAACAATGATAATCCATCGGCTGCTCTGCGACACGTCTCTCATTTCGTTTTTCTCCCAAAGACACGCCCTGACACAAACCTATGTGTTTACACATGTACACATGAATATCACAGAATTTTACTTTGCACATACAAATATCTACATGTATGTGTCTGTGTATTTGCAATTGTCTATGTATTTGTTTGCCTCTATATGCATGTGTGTGTTTGTGTGTGTGTATGTTAGTTTGCGTATGCTTATGTATATATTTGCCTATATATGTATGAGTGCATGTTTTCACTCACTTTTTTCACCCTTACAGAAGTAGTTTTTGACATACTAATATAAGTAATGAGTTTTCTCTTGCTAAATTTGGCACAAAGCAAGATTTCTTGAGATTTGAATTCTGTGATTAGACTCTTGGGATTAGTATTCTTTTCAACTGTCTCGTGGCATGTCTAATTTCATTTTTCTCTCCGAGACACATCCCAACAAATTTACGTACTTTCACACCAACACCTAAATATTTATGGAACAGAAATTTACTCTATTTAAACGCGCACACTTATATGTTCCTCCTCCTCCTCCTCCCATCCTCCTCATCATCATCATCAACGATCATATGTTCACTGCTGCAGAAAGGCTCCTCCCATCTCCTTCCAAGACGTGCCTGATTTTGCTTACCTCTACCATATCTTACCGACAAACCTTTCTGTTTTGTCTATCCACCTTGTGTCAGGTTTTTGCCTACAGCGTTTACTGTCCCACGTGCACCAATCAGCATTTTGCTTTTATCTGTTGTCCGTCCTTGATGCTATGTGCCTTGCCTATCTACATTTTTGTTGATTATGGTTCTCTCTCAGATCCATCTTGATATTTTTCTATCGTTAAGAGTTATTCAAAAGATTAATCTTTCTATTGTCCTTAGTGCTATTCTGAGTTTGTTTCGAGTGGTTTTGTAAATTTGCAGGTTTTCACTCGTACATCATAGCTTATATTACGCACTGATTGTATACTTTACATTTTAAACATGTTGACCACTGGCTTTTCAGTGAATCTCTATTCACATTAAATGCTTTCCACACCATCATTATGTACCGTCTTGTTTTATTTCCGTGGTGTTTCTCTAGCTTTATCGCTTGACTCAACCTGAATAAATGCATTCCTTGACTTTTTCTAGGGTTCCAATGTCTATTCTGGACTTTATTACTGAACATCAATTTCACTGGGAGTCCCTAAAGTAATGCCCCATTTGAAGCTGATCTCTCTATATCTTGTCGGTCTATTTAAACATATGACAGCGTACAATGCAATTTTTAGAATCGTATTTCATAGATCAACACAATATCAATGGTTGGCTGCTGCTACAACGAATTGTATTTACAACACTATTTTTTTCAAAACTTAATTTATATAGTTCACACGGAACGATTCATGTGTATACAGGTCAGTCAAAAACACTGTTTTTATTTTATGTACTTTATTTAAACAAAGTATTCAGTGTCTGAATCAGGTTTCTGTTATAAAGAAATCCACATGAAAAGTGTCAATTGATTTCAGCTATTGTCTTCTGAGATGAATTTGTGGAAAGATTTCCTCTTTTCATTTATATTTCAAGTCATTTATGTCATTTCCACACAGCCTAAAAGTTAAAAAGCCTTCACCAAATTTTAGTCGTCTCATATATACATCATTTTCTTGTTGTATACTATATATAAGCACTAAAAACTAACCCGAGTGGATAGTTTTCATTTAGTTCCTGTGGAACCCCCATCCCCAACATTGAATGACGATGTTTAGACTGACAAGATATATAGAGATCAGCCTCAAATTTGGGGACGAATCAGGCGTTACTATTGGGACACCCTGTAAATGCATTTACAAATATATATATATATATATATATATATATATATATATATATATATATATATATATATATGTGTGTGTGTGTGTGTGTGTGTGTGTGTGTGTATGTGTGAGAGAGAGAGACGTAAATAGAGGCTTAGAGATAAAAACTCTAGTAACAGACCCCCGATTATTTGATTTCCCCTAATAATTCATCGAGCAAACTGAATCAAGTCTTGCATTTCAACTGAAATGACATCAGCAGAAGTAAATGAATCGAAGCTAATAACTTCGATACACAGAGAAATGAGCGAGTGAACCGTAAAGTATCGATTGCTCCTACTCTACCATAAAGCTTCTCAGAATATGGCTCGTTACTGTTCATCGAGTTCAGAACAGATTCAATATTCTTAATGGCTGCCATGTTGTAACAGATTGCACCCAAAACACTGCCATATAGGGTATTTATGCATAAATAGGAAGGAAACAAGGGACTAATTCACCAATTAATAAAATGATGAGTTGAACGGGGGAGTAAATTCATTTTTTTTAATGAGAAATAGTAATTCACCAAATAAAGAAATAAAGATTGAAAGGATCAACAGCGAGGGAAAAAAATCAAAAAGAAGCCTGGCTGCAGCAGGGTCAAACACTACTCCTATTCTGGCTGAAAATTCACAACTATATAAAGATTGACAGTTTGGCTCATTTGGTAAAAGAACTGCATACCAATCACCTGGTCGAGATTTTCAATCACTCTGGGGAAATGTTTATTTTGTAAATAGGTTTGCTTTAACGTAACAGGACAGATAAACTGTGAAGAGTTTACTCCTCAGACATTCATTTTCTATTGTGTTTTCTAATGATTTTTATTACATTTTATCTCCACACCCAGGTCATTTTTGCATTCTACGACCGTTAAGCAAGCATCAAAATGTAAAAACAACCTAAGCGTTGCAATAAAGCAACACAAATAGAATCGAAAGAGAGATTAATAAAAAATGACAATGTTTCATGTAAAAACATTCGGACAATACGAGACATCGAAATAATTTTAAAATTCTCTGTTTATCGTTGTCTGCTTGTGACTTCTAATTAGCCGAAGCGGTCTCCCCAACTTGAAGGACGCGTGGAAAATCCAGGTGATTTGCAACTTAATGATAATAGTATCGGGTTTGCCTTCACGCTCACCCTCGAAAAAAACAAAACAACAAAAAAAAAAAAACGATCATTGAAAAATAATTATAGGTTAGTCTCCCTTATTCATCTATTTGCAAATGCGTTAAGATCCGGCTGCAATCGAGACTGCAAATTCAATGTTCATTCTGGTCACATCGGTTGTTTTATGATGCCTAATTTCCTTATATCCATATTGTCCGGTTGACGCCCCGCTTATTTCCCAGGTTTATATACATATGATAATCGGACGTAATATATAATCAATGGACAAATACGAAAATCTGAAAAACCACTTGGGAACTTCAAAAATATTATATTTGTTGGATGCTTTGGTAAAAGGATAAATGGATTCGGCAGATATTTTCTGTCGATCATAAAACGAAAAACACATCATTAAGAAATTCATGTTAATCAGTGAACCTTGGAATATGCTTCCCAGTCATGGGCGGTAAATTAGCGCGTCAACTGTGTTTCCTATATTTGCTTAATCGTTTCAACTCAGGAGCTCTGTGGTAGCATATTACATGTTTGCTGCAGAGACATTTGAAATATACACCCAGCTGCTGGCCAATCTTCTAATTTTCGTTGACGTATTTAAGTATAAGTGGGCACGTCTACGAGGAGATAGTTGCACTCCTAAATAAACAGTTATGGTTGGTGGATTATTAGAAACAGTCACCATAACTGGCAACGAATGTTTTTCCAGTTTTCAAGATGGTCTGGTTGACTGGCGAATAATGCGTACTGGCTGCACCAATGGGGTTCCACACAGCTGGAAATTTAAACATATACTCCTTATCATGTTATTAGAAGAGGGCAGTTTACAACGTAAGTTTGTATTGAATTTGCGCCCGATCGCACCTGCAGTTCTTTCTAGAAAATTCAAACTTTTTCTTTAATTCATCTATCACTTTCCACGTATATTTATATTTCCATGATTCTCTCTCTCTCTCTCTCTCTCTCTCTCTCTCTCTCTCTAATTCTACACGTTTGTCTTTCTTTCTCATATATATATACATATATAAAACAGTTTGATCCTCACTTTGTTCATTCACTATCCATGACAATGTCCATGCCTGCGCAGGGAACAATTAGTGCAGACAGGGACAGCAAACAAGATGAGAAGAGTGGGGATAAAGCAGTTATTTCCGTCGGGCTGTTTAGCTCAATAATTAGGAGTGACGCTAATTTAAAGCAGCTATCAATAGGTCACCGATTCGATTCCTACAGCAGCCCCAATTTTCTTTATTAGTTTATTCTATTTACGGTCTTCTGATACGCAGAGCCATCATCACAAAAAGACGGAAGTTGTCTTGATTTTCCTAAGAGATCCAGAAACCTTTCGTCATTTTTAGCCACAAGTCAATTCCGAATGGCGAGTGATTAGCAATGGACTTTAATCAAATTGGTGCTTATTCCTTCTCTGAATTCAGTGGCTTGAAGATGGTTAGCGAGAATGTATACGAAGCATAACTAATCAGAGAATATACCTTTTCCAGAGAGAGACTGCTTTGGCATTTTCCTTCTTGTTCGAAACCTTTTCCTTCTCATTCATCTCTTCTTCCTCCATTTTTCTTTTTCTTCTCATTCACTCCTTTCTTCCTTTAAATACCTTATTGCAATTTATGTGTTTCTTCTAAACTAATATATATATATATATATATATATATATATATATATATATAGCTTCATCTATTCTTATACAGTGGTACCCCTCACAGCGAAAGAATCTTACAACAAAATTTCATTTTGCCATAAAAAGATCTCTATGCGAAATATTTGCAGTTAACGAGCAAAAACACAACAAGATTTCATTAAATAATCCAGACCCATGTAGATTACATATGTAATCATCCAGATTTATATCTGGTATCTAGCTACTTATTTTCAAATCGACTGACAGACGGACATTTAGTGAATTATAATAAGATTATATATAATTTTACACTATTTACATCTTTATTTCTCTTTATACATTATCTAGAGAATAATTATAAAATTTCCTATATCTTTATTTAAAACAAATTACTGAAATCCCATTGATTCAATTATCTATCAAACGAAGACCTTTTGTAGAACTGATTGTCCCTGTTACTTTCATTAAATGAAGAAAAATTAGAAATATCTTTTTATTCAGCATATGTGCAGAGAAAATTAACAGGCTTTCACCCTTTCTCTCTTTCTTTCTTTTTTTTCTCAAGGACTTGACTCACTCTGTCTATATTTGAAAAACAAAAACCTTGAGAGTTTTAAGATGGGACAAAGTTCGTCAACTTCGCGATATCAAATTGTCGAAAATTCAGATCACAGCATGGTCAGTAGGAAACATACAGAGGATTCGTGTTCTACAATGTCAAGTCATTCTATGATCAATCCAGCTCATGAATTCTCGTGACGTTTTTGTTTTTTTCCTACAAATCATTTAGCGGACAAGAGCGAAACTTACTTATCCTTAACCTTCAATGAATTCAATCTCTCAGCCTAACTTTTCTAGCCATTCTCCTTTTTGCCTTCTCTGGTACGATCCATTTCAGTCTGTTCATATCTATATGTCCCTCTGTCTCTCCGTCGCTCTCTCTCTCTCTCTCTATCTCTCTCTCTCTCTCTCTGTACAAATATCATCAGCAGCCATTATGGGTCCACTGCTGGACAAAAAGCCTTTCGCAAGTCCTTACGTGCCAACCTTGACTATTCCAACCTAAGCCACGTTTTACCAGTAAACCTTTTTATCTCATTTCCCCGTCTTCTGTCTGCCCTTATACTGCGTTCGCTATCTCTCTAGTTTATACATAGATATGAATATACAAATGAACATAAGTATTTGTACATACATGCATACACACACACACACACACACATATATATATATATATATATATATATATATATATATATATATATATATATATATATATATATATATATATATATATATATATATATATATATATATATGGTTGTGCATGTGTAATATAACGACAAATTCAAGAATCAGCGGTAAATGAAAACCCAAGAATCACCATTTTTACAGAAATTTAACCCATAGACACTATCATCTTAATGGGGCGGTGCATTCGGCAATAACGTCGGTATTATTATCTACCTGTAAAATCATAGCTGATTCAAGTTGATGCTTACGAGCGAGCATACATTTATAGAACAGTGTGTCTTAACCTTTTCCGCCAACTCAAAAAACTGAAGTCTCACTTTTTATAACAAGAAAGAGAACAGACTCAGTTCAAAACCTGAAACGCTGTTTATACAGCGTTAATTAACATTTGTGTCTGTAAATCCCAGGTGAAATTTCCGGAATAAAAATAATCCTTACATCAAAATTGAAGAGAAAATTTCGTCCCATGTGCAATATAAATCATTGGGAAATGAAACAGTTGTAAGTACGTATATTAAGTGTATATATTATTACAAACACAATAGAGGCAGTTTCTTTCTTCCTTCTCTTCCTTCTATCTTATACTCACTACTTTTTTCATCTCTAAAATTGATTTGAAAAAGTGAATAATACGATGAAGTGTGGTATGAAAAAAAAAAAGAATAATATTCCTTTTTCTCCACCTCCTCTCTATACTTCCATTCTTATGAACGCTATTAACCAATTGAAATTTAGTCTGAATGAAAAATATTTTTGGCATTCATTGAACTCTCGACTTTTGTTGCAGTTGAGTTATTTTCATTATCCATCAGATGCAAACGAGCTCATAAATATCCTCAGGAAGTATAAACTTGAAAAAAAAAATGAAACGCCGTTGTTTACCGATGATGTAGTTAATATCAGCAATCAAAATTGAATTTAATTCAATCTCGTTCAATTGAAAAATTTGGTAGAATCTCCCCCTCTCTCTCTATATATATAATATACATTATATATATATATATATATATATATATATATATATATATATATATATATATATATATATATATATATATATTTATATATATATACGTATTATATCTATCTATATATCTATCTATCTCTCTCCATATATGTATGTATATATATATACACATACACACACACACACACATATATATGTATATATATATATATATATATATATATATATATATATACATTATGTAAATAAAAATGCTTCTATATCTAACTATATAGAATATATATACATGTATAGATGGATATTATATATATTTATATCATATCGTGTATTATATATATACATATATATGATATGTATCATATATGTATATTTATATACTTGATATATATATATATATATAATGAAATATAGGATTCGCTACATAAACACGTTTATGTTTTTGCCCTTTTGGGGCTTGTTCGGGCGAATGATATTTTAGATTCCTATTAATGACATTTTTTGTACTTGGTGGTGGTGGTGGTGGGTTCTTGGTTGTGAGATCTTCCTTTTATTCTCTTTACATATCTTCCCTTTTTTTCGTTTGATGATGGGTCATTGCTTGTTATGTTTTCTGTTTTTTTTTAGTGGGGATACTTCATTTGTTGGTAGTTATAAATCATAAATTAGGAAGATATAGTGAAGGTATTTTCCTTATCAGTACCTTGTTAAACCATTAGCTCTTTATGGTATGTTTCCTCTCAGAAAGTATTTTATTCTCACTAACATTTGTTTCCCAGGGTTAGGATTTGTTTTTATATGACCTTAGTTGTTACTTCAATTATTCTGGTTTTAGTCTGTTTCTACATGTCTAATAAATTATGGTGACTGGGTTGTTCTTCAAAGTGGCTGGAGGTATAAGATAATGATAATGTTTCTAGTAATGAGGAGGGGGATAAGATAGCTATTGTAGTTGATTTTTAGTATACCTATATGTGGGGTATTGAATCATGTTTTTCAATAAAAATTTTGAGTGATGCCGGCATTTTAACAGCATTTAATCAGTTCAATAATTCTGTTATCTGTTTTTTTTTGTTCTATTAGCAAAAGTTTGGATTTCAAATTCCCCATTTAGACATAGGCAACATGGGGTTTCAGTATTCTGGCATGTGAGTGTTTGTTTTGATATTTTCCATTTTACTGTGAGTTTGAGGTTGTTATCGGTCAGTCCCCAGTGATATGTCAACAGTGATGTGTTTTCGTATTTTTCGTTTGTAAATGATGGTGTATGGTTGGCTAATCTCAGTTTAAAGGGTGTTTTCGACTTTCTTATCAAATATTCCACTTCTAAGGGCTTTTCGTGGGTTCATATTTCAGCTTTGTCCACAATATTTGATTTGAGACATTTGTTTCGCGAAGGGCATCTTTTTCTGTTAGTACAATGGCAATCTGGTTTATTTATGCTTTCTCCATTAGTATTTTTCCTGATTAATGTATTGTTATGCTTTATGAATTGATCAAAATAATCCATACCACTGTAGCTAATTTTTAGATTGTTCTTATCAAATATTTGTGGGTTGCTCCGGGTCAGGGGATCTTCTAATGATTGAATGAATATTTTTCCTACGTTTTACTTGTAGGTTGAACAGCTGTGTACACCAGATGATTTTCCTAACTCAACTTTTTTTCTGTTGCTATGTTCTACTTTTCATCATATTCACAACTAGTTATGGTAAATCCACTGTCCTCTAGAGCTTAAGTATATCTATTTCTAACATCGTTGTATGCTGTTGCATTTAAGGAGTTATATATTAGCCAAGTTTCTACTGATTTGGTGATTTTATTCAATGATTTTGATTTTGTTGAGGTGGTTAGATCTTGTGCAAATATACGTAATTACATACATGTATATATACATATTATATGATATATATATCATAATTATTTTATATATCATATATATTATCTCATATATATTATATATATGTATATCATATATATATATCGAATATTATAAATCATACATATATTATATCATATGTATATGATAAATATATATATATATATATGTCATATATGTATCATGTATATATTATATAACATATGATGAAATAAAGGATTCGCTACACAAACACGTTTATGTTTCTGCTCTGTTTGGGCTTCTTCAGGAGGATAACCTTATTAAGATCTTTATTTTTGAACGTTTTTAGGGGAGGGGTGTCAATTTTTCTGGATGGAGATCCTTCCTCTCATTCTATTTATATTTCTTTTCTTTTTTCTATTCCTTGTTTAGTTGTTGGTCACTGCTTGTTTTGTTTCACATAGTGGAGATAAATTACTACCTGGTAGTTATAAAGCAGCAGGGGATGATGTATACACTTTTTTTTATCAGTGTGTTGTTAAACCATTAGCTTTTCATTGTATGTTTCCTCTCGGGAAGTATTCTAATCTTACTTTCATCAGCTTCCCATGACTTCAGTCGTTTGTTTAATTCTTTTATATTCTCTAGGTTTGGTTTGTTTCTATATATCTGAGGTAATTATGAAAAGGTGATTGGGTTGTTCTTAATGTGGCTAGGGGTATAAAACAATAATAATGTTAATGCTAATAGTAAACTATCAAAACGCGAGGAATATGATCATTCGGATGTAAAGGGATTGTTATCTTTGTAAATTTCCCTTCAATACCAATTCTTCATTCTCAGAACCAAATAGCTCGAATCGCTAATCTTCAAGACACCCCCCCCCTTTTGACAAAAAGACTCCATCGTCTATCCCCTATTTGGACAAAGATAAGCTGATTGCTTAATGCAAAGGCTTTCAATGCCATCTTTGCACAATGTTAGGGAAATCTTATAAATGTCTTTGAAATATACACACTTTTTATTGCTTGTGTTCGTAGAAAAGATGATAATTTTACTCCATTTTGATGAATATCATGGCTGAATATAGAATGCTCATCAGACACTGCTTACGCTTTTTTTGACATGATACAAATGCAGGGGAATCTAGGAAATGGTTCACTGAAGCTTTATGGTAATGTTATAGTAGGGGCAAGCACGATACCTGGATATATGCGAAGTTCAAAACCTTTAGGTATACATGCGCGTATATACGCTCACCTGTTAAATTGTGTCAATTTGAATAAGAGTTTGGACTGAATGTCTTTTTCACATAAAGATTTCCAGCATTCATGGCTTTTACTGTACCATACAATCAAGCCCAGCGAAAGAGTAATCATACGATGAAGGCGTGGAAGTGTTGAAAAGATTGTATGAATACATAAGGACAAATAAATGAAACTGAGCCCAATGCCAAGATGCCCCATTCTTTTTATTTTGGGCACAGTTGAATAAAGCCACTTCCTGATCTTGTATAGTGAAGCTGTTATGTAATCTCATACGAACGAATGAACAATGTTGTCAGAACCTTTTCTAAAAGCAATAGTAGCTTGGAACATATCCTATAACCCGAAAAAACAGTCAGTTAGAAACCAGATTCATAAAAATAATGATAATAACAAAACAGCCGGATTTTCCAACCTTTCAAACAAAAGCCTCTAAGAGCCAAGTATCAAGAAAAAAAGTAAAAGGGTCTTGAGTCAAACGGGGATAGCATAGCACTAGTTGACACGCAAAGGTGTGTTCTGCGAAAGACGGGAGTCAACATAGCACGATTTATTGTCAACCAATTGTATGCCTAGAACAACGGGAAAATGGCACTGGAAAAGCCTTGGGCCGTTGTAGAATTAATTAAAAGGAACAGAAGTCAAGGCACAATGATTTCATCCGACTGACTAATAAACGCTTGCAATTGTTCAGTGATTTTAATCCAGGATTACAAGGAAATCCGAAGTTCAGATGCAATGTAGCGACGATACTTGATATATGTTTAATTAAAGATTTCAATAAAAAAACTCACATTGCAAGCAATAGTAAATAGTTCCTTTTTCCTAGACAGTCTTGTACTTGTAAAATCCACATATTCATAAGGAATATTTATAGACCCCAAAGGCGATGCTGCTAAGTACCAAATATCACATATTAGAAATAGTTAACCAAAACTGTCAGCAATGCTAGAGGGCTTACATTGAAGATTTACTCATTATGTTTAGAAAAACAATTCAGACTTTTTTAGTGATCACTGCCAAACAAAATGCGAGAGAAGTAATCTATTCATTGATCATCCTTTTTCCAATTTTTTAATTAATCAACCTCAACATAGTATGCTGCCAGATGATGTTCGTCACATGACAGTTTCTATTGAGAGCTAACCTGGACCTGTTTCTATAGGTGTTTACTATGTTTATTCTGGTCTGGCACAAGTTCACAAGTGTTGTACATCTAGTGAGAATCGAACTGACTTCAGAAGTAATAGTCATGAATAGTCAACGAATATTTTTTTAAAATTTCGATAGTCGATAGATATGTGAGACTACAGATTAAGAATCCAGCAATTCCTTGATTAGTGTTTTGATGTTGTGCATACAATGGGTACTGTGGCGTATGAGGAAATTGGAATAACTTAACTTTGAGAAATTAACAAGAGGTTGTTGAGCCCATTTTAGACAGATGTTTCCATGCTGAATCCATCCGTAGTAAAAAAAAAATATTTCTGGACAGACACATCGAAACACGAAAAACTGAGACTTTAAAACAATCAGTCACCTTTGTATTCCTTCAAGAAAGCTCTAAAGTAACCTTTCAAATCTTGACTTTGGTGAAATTAGAAGCATAATGTAATTTCCACTCACTTATTAAGGCTATGAAGTATAAAAAGTAACACTTAAGTTTTACGTTAGGGTCAAACTGCATTGAAAATTATACAAGATATTCATAATTTCATAAGAATATTACCGAGTAGAAACAAGCTAATTTCTTACACATTGTAACCTCTTCAGAACCTACTCTAAGAAAAATATATACTTCAGAGTCTTTTATTTTAAAATTTTGAGTTATTCCACAAATATGAAAACAGCATAATTTATGCGTAATTTTTGCAGAACTTTGTTTTATCAAAAATATGCCAAGAAATTATTTTTTGAACCCAACCTCCGATTTCCACTTGAAATGTAAGATTAAATCATATCTAGGCTGCAAAAAGCACATAAGTCAGCTTGGTGCATTATTTTGCTCTGCTCAGTCAGTTTTTTTAAGCTTCACGCTGCAGTTTGGTAATTAGATAAAGTTTTTATTCAATATACGAAAAACAGCACGATTCAAAACATCATAACTTTTGATTGGCTAAAGATATTGGGCTAATTATTTTTTCTATCATATCATTAATGCTATAGGGTATGAAATTGAATCAAAATGGAAAATCTGGAGATATCGTTATTTTGGCTATTTCCCCATCTATGCTAACTGTGGGGTGGTTAAGTTATTGCTATACAAATTAATGAAACTAAGTATAGGCTGGAAAAAACTTTACATCAAAGACCTTTAACTGTTAAGGAAATTTTGGAACAAACTAATCTCGCTAATCAAGAAATACCAGAATATGTATTTATTATCTTATACAATTATTGTAAAATTCTCTATTTGAACTATCCACTAAGAAAAATTAATCGGTTTATGTCCAAAACTCATCCCATAAGACCTCAAAACAACTCTAAAATTGGTTGAATTTCAAAAATTTACTAAGAACAGGCATTCCTGGGTCGCTTCATTTCTTCATATGCATTTGCTTGGCTTAATACGGTTATAAATACTTGTATTCACGTTCACGTCGGGATTGAATTATCTCCATCCATGTGTACAGATACTTAGTACTCCTTTTTGGCTTCCAATCCTGATATCAAATAACAACGCAAGAAACACTCGCGCATCCTGGCGGCTGCAAATAACATTACACAATCCAGAATCGGACACTCCCATTATTACATTAAAAAAACAAAAAACAAACAAACAAAAAAACGCTGGGGACTTGGTAGAAGGTGTTATCAAAACAAGGATCAAGTTACACCGCTTTTGAAAAGTCGGGTAACTTCATCTGAATGACTCAATGAATAACTGAATACACGCATTATTTATCAATGGTTGACATACCAGATGACATGTATTATGTGCGCATGCCTCATCATCAGGTATTACATGATATATTATAATGAGCAATGTATACATAAATACTTGTATATATATATATATATATATGAGTGAATATATATTTTTGAAAAAACTAAGGTCATTAGTTTCGAATAATATAATGCATTCAATATATATATATATATATACATATACATATATATATATATATATATATATATATATATATATATATATATATTCTCACCAATTTATATACCTGTGTATGTCTCTTTCTTCTTTGCTCTCTCTCACTCTCTTCCTCATATATATATATATATATATATATATATATATATATATATATATATATATATATATATATATGTGTGTGTGTGTGTGTGTGTGTGTGTGTTGAGAGAAACAGATAGAAAAAAAGAGTGAGAAATGTTAACTTACATACCTATGACAGGATGGAAAAAACAGAAATACCTTTATTTTGGAAGTAAAACCAAGGTCATTAAGGGAAAATCTGGCACTTACCTGTAATAAAAGAATGAAAAGTATCTTTTAAGCAAAGAAATCATACGATGTTTCTTGAAAATAAACAGACGTCATAACATATTTTAGAAAGATCACCAGGTTCATTAAAAGAGGCGAAATGCTATTTTCAACATTACTTCGTTTCTCAGATCTGCTTTATGATGTTATCAAGACCAGCAATAATCCGTGGAGATTTCATGGTTAGGAAATTATACTCAATGAGGGAAGGGTACTTTAATATTTAATTCTATTGTCTTCAAATTTGACCCAGAATAGAAAAAAATCCTTCCTATCCCACCCAGTGTTGCCAAGTATGATTTGTTATTCATAGCTGAATTGTCTTTTAAAATGGCTAAAATCAGCTAGATTTTCCCATTTCCAGTTAACTTAAAAAAGAATCTTGTTACTAAGACTTCAGAACAAATTATTAATAAAAAATTTAACAATTAATTTTATTACACTAACCAAATTTCATCGGCTATCATTAATGTTTATTGGTTAGATTGGAAACAGATCGGCCCAATTAACCGAAAAATGGCTAACTTGGTAACTGATCCTACACTTTCCAGCTTCCTACCTTTTATATTCACTTTGTAAGCAGTGGACACTTTTTTCTTTTTCTCCCTCTCTTATTGAAGTACCTTACCAACCTGACATTCACAGAGAGTAGCGGTTATGCACTTTAATTATTGCGATTTCCTTCGAGAGTAATTCGAGAAAAGGTCCACAACTCTATTTACTGGATGCCTCCGAGTCGTAGTTCTTTCATCCCAATACAAGTTGCTTCACATCGCAACAACTTAGACCGTCGGTCTACAGCACTGAGTAAATAGTGTAGATGGGAAATAAATAATAAGCACAAACTCACACCCCTCTTACCATAGAGAGCAATCCTATGTAAGACAATTGCTCTATCGACTGAGCAACTGTATCTCTTACAGCTGACTGAATCTAACTCTTGAGTACATCCTTAAATTTACCCGATCGCTCGCGCCATGTTTGTTATTGTTTTTACGTTCACTAGTTATAGTATTAATATTTAATAGATGAAGCATTGTGAACCACTATTATTTTTTTTCATTCCGATTTAGACTAGTATTTCTTTTATTCCAATTGTGCATTTCCTGATTTTTGCCCATTATGTTAACATTTGATCGTTAAATCAACACTTGATATTGCTTAATGTCCCACGTACAAGTCATCTAAATTATCATATTTAGATTTCTATACTGTCAAATATTAGCTTGATGCTAAAGTGTCTAGTATTGTTTTGACAATATCTTTTATTCATAGACATTCATAGCATCAGTTTTCAGTCACCATGTATTTTCCCTGGCTTTAGCCAGGGAAAATACATTGCATTAAAATTGCATACTCCATCATTGAAGAGCGATTCCTATTTTAATTCAATGAATTCTTTAATGATTTTAAAAAATATCTTGGAGTTGTTATAAAAAAGTGATTTTTGTAATTTTGTAGCGAACATTGATTTGCTATCGTGAAATCCTGTTACACTGAACATGCATTGGCAAGACACTCGGAAAAGACGGTACATTTCAGTAAAAAACAACAAAAAAAAACCCTCTTCGTTTGGACTGGCGTGCGTATGCGCTTGGGATAGCGTCAGGGGAGAAGCAGCTAATGAACGGGAATAGGAAACAGATGAATGGAATCAGACTGAATGGATTTGGAGGATTCATTCTGCTGTCAGCAATTCAACTCAGTGGTCCCCAACCATCGGCCTGCGGACCGGTACCTTGGCCACAAATAAACGATATGATTGGGCGATATTTCTTTGTGAAATAAAAGCAAATCAATTTCCTTGCATCGTGATATAAAAATCCGTAAGATAAATAATTTTAGAAACGAAATTATGAACATAAGCCACTTATAAGTCACGTAGAGTTGATCATCACCTATATTCCGATCGTGACCCACGCGTTGGCCGGTTAAAAAATGATGTTAATATTAGACCGGTCAACAGTCCCCGAAAGGTAGAGGACCCCTGATTTAGCTGGTGTATGCTGGATAAAGGAACTGCGCACAAAGCTATTTCGAATGAAGGGAATGACAGCAGTTGATAAAAAACGAACACGTAAATTTCAATGAATTCAAAACCTGGAGTAAAAGCCACTCGTCTCCCTAGCTATGGGTAAAAAAGTAGGGGTTATGGGGTTGCAATCATATTCCGTGGTAAAAAAAACTCAGTCGCTAAATGATGATCAGCCCAAAAGCCGAAGTTCCAATTGGATCCAGAATCCAAGATTCAGGATTTCATTTTTCATTTTATGGCTTACAAAACGACCAAATCAAAAGAAGAATGGAATGCTTCAGATTTAAAACTATTTCTGCAAAGAAACTGCAAACCAGAACTGTCACCAAAACTGTCAGCATGGGTTTCTTCAGTTCTCAAGTTGGTCTGGCTGGCTATGTATGCATGCATGTATCACTTGTACAGACTGCATCAATGGAGCCTGGGGCTGAAAATTTCAGCATTCATTTTTTATTATGTCTTCAATAAACTTTTTTTTCGATCCCTCCGGGGGTCAATTTAAAATGTAAGTTTATGTTAAATTGGTC
This sequence comes from Thysanoteuthis rhombus, assembly GCA_963457665.1. Lineage (NCBI taxonomy): Eukaryota > Metazoa > Mollusca > Cephalopoda > Oegopsida > Thysanoteuthidae > Thysanoteuthis > Thysanoteuthis major. The sequence continues at coordinate 35,182,459 of OY735226.1, read as the reverse complement.
CTTTTTTGTATCCGGTAGCATTCACGCTAGTTTGTTTGTTTTTCGAAAATTCAGACTTGTATTTAATGACCACTGCCCAACAAAAGGCGAAAGATAATGTCTTTTCCCAATTTTCAATTGATTATACTCAACACGATATACTGCGAAAAGATATTGGTCACATAGTGATCTTTATTGAGTGATTAATCAGTCATTTTTGTGTATCATCTTCTCAAGATGATCGTTAAGTACAGTTTTGATCGTGCCTAATCCCTCAATGACATCTCGTTCAAGATATCAACTATTATATCACTATATACCAATTACCATTGTTAATTTTCATTATTAACAATTATATTACTATGTTTTAATAATTATATATCAGCTATCATAATTAATTGTTATATTATATACTATTTTATTTAACTATTATATTATGTACCATTGTATATCACGATTAGTTATTTTATTATTATATATCAACTACTATTATTATTATTATTATTATTATTATTATCATTATTATTATTATTATTATTATCATTATTATTATTATTATTATCATCATCATCATTATACATTAACTATCATGTATTAATCATAATATATCAACAATTTTTAGAATAATGCTATTAATACTATTCTAGATGCTACCATGAATATTTTGATGGGGTTTTAGAAAAGTAACAGGGCAGACATTTGATTTCAATGCTGCAGTCAATGTTCGAACCCATTTGGAAATGAGACTTCAACTGAAAGATGTAATGACTGGTGCATTGACTCCTAAGTGCTACATAATCTTCTGAGGTTGGCCATTCATGCCTGGGGCGTCATGTTAACAGATAACTTGGATAATTGAAATAAGTAGATATCAACAAGACAAAAGAAGCTCATTTAATGTCAACCAAAGGCAGAAAATGAGGCAAATTACAGAACGGTAGTGGTAAGGTTGGAGATATTTGTTTTCGGTAAACGAAGAGATCCAGCATGACATTCTGTAATATATGAAAGTGCACGTGATGGCAAGAGACGACGGACGATTTTTGGGGAGGGATTTGGATGGGTGTCAAAAGCAGAAGAAGACAAAAAGAGGTGGAGAGTCTGGAAAATGGGTCATGATAAGATTGTTACTGTCGATAATGTTTGGATGGATATTGTAGATAATAGCGGTGGAAAGTGTGGGTTGCACTAAAAGCCTGGACTCCAGTGGAGCTTATTGTCGTGACATTTGGACAGAACGTAATTTACTCGACATTATGATCTTAAACTATTGTGATTCTTATTTAATTGATTTGTACGCATATCGTAAGCTGGTGTTATTGTTCTTATTATCATTGTTATTGTGGAAGGGTTTGCAACATAACCCTTAATGCCGAAATCTAAAATGTTGAAATCACGGAAGATCAGAACCCTTAAAGGTTAAATCCCCAGAAACCAAGGAGAGCAAAAATACCAAAAAGATAAAGTTCTTGAAAGAGATTGATTTGAAGTTTTCACAAGGTGATCCATTTGAGGAACATATTAAAATATTAAAACCAACCAAACTAACCCAAACCTCATTGTATTCCATCGTATTGTTGGAAATGCATCAAGAAAGATCCACTGTGTTATAGGAAGTACAAGAAAGATCCATTATGCTGTAAAGAATGAAGTGAAAACGATCCCTTGCGTTGTAGGGAATACAGCAATGAATATCTATTGTGTTGTAGGGAATATAAGAAAGATCCACTATGTTGTACGTCATACAAGAAAGCTCCATTGTGTGGTTGGGAATACCATAAGTAAGCTCCATTGTGTTGTAGGGAATACAAGAAAGATCTATTGTGTTGTAGGGAATACAACATGAAAGAGCCATTGAAGTGAATATAGTAAGAACGATAAAAAAAACTAAAAAATCCTCAGTTCAGTATTAATATCAAGTAAAGAATGATCTCTATAAACGACTTGGACTATAGCCTCTCTTATTTAGCGCTATTTCCAGTGTGAATTGCAGTTTTCAGGATTGCGATTTTCAGGGTTTCGATCAATGCATAACAGCTACAATGACTTGTCTCAAATATTCAGATGAAAATGATAATTGTAAAACTACAAGTAATAAAAATACAAATGCAACATTTTTAATGCAGCGTCATTATTAATACCACTGCTTGTAATTATAAATACCCTTTAGAAAGATAGTTATAACTTGTAAACTATTACTGGTAATGATAATTGTAAGAGTATAATTAGGCAACTTATATATATTCTTTGTCTATAACTTTTGTCAAAGATGGTAACTATTAAATGCTGATTACAATGTTATCTCCCATTCTTTATTTGCAAGTCGTGAAAATTACGTGTCTACCCTGGTTGAACATAAACAACAAATGCAGAGCAACACGATGTTTTTTTAATGATTGAAACATAATACAATAATGCTGTTCTACTTTCATTATCATTATTACTGAACACTTAGGGTGTATTCTGTTCTGAAAGGATTTCTTATACTAATCTACGATACAATTTAGTTTATTGTATTTTGGAATGCCAGGAGCACGATGCCAACGTCAGGAGTCAGAAGCTTTTGGAGAGGGTTGAGATTCTTTCATTCTTGCAAGTGGGAGGTTTACAGCAACGTGTAGCTCTTCAGCATGCAATACTTGGTTTTTGGTCCATACAAACCTTTATCGTGGCAATAGATCGGCGACCAAAACGGGTCACACGGTTGCTAGTGCAAATCGCCATAAAACATCGGGGTTTACTTCGATCTCTATTTGATTGAATAGGCAAAAGGTATTCCGTATTTGAGCTCGTAGGGACCTGAAGGAGGAATACGTTGGGTGCGATTAAATAACATTTACATGAATCAAATAATAACCATGGCATGGAGAAATAATGATGATGGCATAGATAAGAACAAGAGGAAATCGACAAAAAAAAAAAAAAAAAATCTGTGATTTTTCGAAAATGAATTTATCATTAATCAAGTTTAGTCCGATCTGACTCAAAACCTGTTTCATGGAATATCCAGTAAAGCTTCTATTTACTCCCACTAATTGCGTGCGTACGCACATCTGTGTACAGATAAATAGAAAGGTATGAAGAAACATGGATAGGAACCAAATGAGACGGACTGACGTAGGTAGATAAAAAAAGAAAAAACAGATGTTAACTGACTGAGATTGATAGGTAGATAGATGTTGCCCAATAAAAGAATCAAAATATACAAACAATTACAGTCGAAGTCAACGGATTCGTGGTATTTAAAATCGGTCATCATCTCAATATTTGCTCGACTTAGATGATAATCAGGTTACGACGAATATATTCAAGATGGCCAGTATGTAAGCATTTTTAGATATTTTTACAACGTGAGTATTACATGTGTTACATAATCCAGACTGGTTGCAAAGGGTTGGGGGTTTAATTCCAATGTTATTCGAGAGAATAGGCTCATACCTTTGAGATTTAATTTCAGACTAGCAGTATCCTGTGGAAATTCCAGGGTTCAACTAAAAACAACCACCACGGAATAAAGATCAATATGACATTTTAAGGCTTTATTTATTACTTACATTTATGTACAATACAACAAAATAAATCGAATGAAGTAAACAAATAAACGAAACTACTGTTAAAGTCTCTGTTTCATTCTTTCGCGTTTTCTATTTCTTCCGCTGTCTCTATCTCTTCCTATGTTCTTTTAAACATTCAGCAGTCCTACATTTCCCCCACTCTCGTTAAATCGTGATTCAAACATCCAGCAGGCAAACCCAACTCTTTCCTCACTCTGTGAAGTCCCTATGTTATCGTGACATCATTTTATTAGGTGATAGCAGTTGCGCGCTTAAATAGTTGAAATATATGACTAGTTAGACAAGCCGTCCTACAAGCCAAGGGAATTTGAGCAATGGTTCGTAACCTTCTTTACTCCATCTCACCTTGACAGCACAAACAAAAGATGTCGCCCTTACAATAGGGAAACTAATTACATATCATGTGGCAAATTCTTTGTATTCTCTATTTACTAAAGAAACAATAGTTAAATTAGTAATAAACACGCCATCGCAGTCAATAATTGAACCACCGTAGCGCCAAAATTGGAAAACAAGTAAAAAAAATCTATCAATAAATATGGCCAGAAGAAATTCTGTCAATAACATCACAAATGATTCCCACTGGAAAACATCTAGAACAGAAAAAAAAATCTAAGTTCTGGAGAATTTAGATGTTATTAATAAATCTGCCAGAGTAATGCCCCAAAAATGTCAAAAAAGCTTTTTTCCAAAATATTTTTTCTTTTGGAAGAGGTATAGAGGAGTAGTGCCATATTTAAAATTTGTTGGCAAAACGGTATGACCAGGAGTGCTGGAACACACAAACATGCTGACATATGAAAAAGGCTAAAACCCTTTGTCATCGTTGATGGCTACTGTTGTTCAATAGTATCATGTTAAGACCAGTAATGGTAAAGAGTAGACGGGATAAAAATGATGAAGGTAATACAACACGAATATCGGAAAATTCTTACAATAAGATACAAAATGGGAAAACTCAGAAAATGTCTATACTTTTCAATAAGTTTCAAATCGAGTCTAGCCGATTACCGGAATCAAAGGGTTAATATAAAAAAAATATTTTTCTCCTGGTCATGACTTAGTCACCCACCCACTAAATCCGCTTTTGGACCCCTTAGAAGCTGGGGGGCTGAAGCCTGTGCCACAAGTGTCTCATAGTTAATATGGCACTGATTGGTTGTCAGTCGTGGATCTTAGTTGGGTAACATGAAAGAATCCTTTCTCAGAGAGTGACATGCTTCTCTTGTTTAGAAACCATAATCCGATGTCACGTCAGTCATCTTTTACATTATTTTTTTCTGGTGCACTTAAGGTTCATGCCTTTTTGTGCATATTGATAAACTGAATCAAAAATATCCATCAACTAAAAATAGTCTGATTTAACATAATTAATATAATGAGTTTGATCCTTGTGAGGTGTGTAACACTTGTGGCCCTGTGTCAGACTAAGCTAGACCTAGTAAATACCTATTAGGGAACACTGATTAACAAACTAGTCTCACAAGTAATTACTACGGCAGTAAATACTATGTTAACTGGGTGCTTTGGACCTTCTATCTTGTTAAAAATTTAACTCTTGAATTCATATAAAAGGTTCAAATCTTGAATCAATTGGAATAATTCCTGATCAGAACGGTTTGAAGCAGTTCACAAATTCAAGAATTAATCAACAGAGTCGTCAATCACCTATTGTTCAGTTGCAATTCGATATTGGTGCAATACAATCTTCCAACCTTCTTTCTTAATGTTTGGCCCAATGTCATATTAAAGTAAACTTAATTATAATCGATATCTGAAGTTTAATAAACAGCACCGCCTGGCATCGAGTTACAGTTCGATTATTAATACATGGTGATGAACTGTGCGCAAAGTTCCTGAGTGAATATATATATATATATATATATATATATATATATATATATATATATATATATATATATATATGTGTGTGTGTGTGTGTGCCGAAGTTTACAATGACTAAATGGAATAAATCAGCAAAAAGGCGGCATAAGTTGGCTACATCTTGTCCACGGGCGACGCCACTTCCGCTGGAAGTTTTGACTTTATTCTTTTTGTAAATTCATTAAACTAACATATCTGAACTACTCGTGTATGTGTGCATGTATATGTATGTGTATGTCAATATATATATATCCCAAGGGTTATCATCAGATGAATTTATTTGAAGCACGGCTGCAGATGCATTCCAGAATTATGTATATTCTTTATGATACACATGAATTCACACACACGTACATATATTGCACTAACATACATATATAGATATATGTAAATATATGGATAGACACATGTGCATTTGTTGATATATATACGTATATTTTTTTTATGGACAGATGGATTTTGAGCTTCATTTATACGTATATATATATATATATATATATATATACGTATACATATGTTTATATGCATGTATTCATAAACATACACACACGCACATAGTTGACACAATTATCATCTGATCTTTCGCACACAGAGCACAGCAGTGTCTTACCTCACCCCTAGATATACAAACGTAAGGAGAGACAACATATGTTTGGGATAATCCTGTTTTGCACACACGACTTGTCATTGCTTCTCGATAAATTACCGACACGTGCGACTTCGACCCCCACTTCGTTCCCTTGCAGTCCTTGTAATTTGTGTACAGTTATTTATTTGACAGGCACAGCGAAAACCAGAGGGAAAACGGATGAAAGGGTCAAACACACGTTTCTGTTTCTACTCAGTTCGTTTGGCAGTTGTTTAAGCACGATTGTCAAATTAGCCATTTTCCGGCTAATTTTTCCCCTTATTTAGCTGATAAAAATCCACGATAGCCGAAAACCTGTCCTGTTTAGTAAAAATATACGTACTATTTATTAACAATTTGTTCAGGGATCTTAGGGCATAGTCATTTTATTTGATATGTGGGTTTTATATGAGCGTTTATAACATATCTAGCGACATTAGCCGGAAATAGAAAATTTTACTGATTTTAGCCATTTTAAAGACAACTTTGACTGTTAGCAGCTAATCATACTTGACAATACTGTGTTAATGCCTTTGCGATCTCCCACTGACCTGCAGTTTCTACCTGGATAGGTTTATGCCACTTTCACTTGCGTGTGTTTATTATCGGAAGCTGGTTCTCAAAACGAACTGGCTGGCTGGCTTGAGCCAAACACATCGCAACTGGGCCTGGAAACTAATTACCACGATGAAATTTACTGCCAATCAATCTATCTCAGCCCGTCCACATCTATCTATCAGCCCACCCATGTCTATCTACCTATCTCTCTCTATCTCAGCCCGTCTATCTATCACAGCTTCTCAATGTCTATCTCTGTCTCAACCCATTCGAGTCAATCTATCTATCTCAGCCCGTTCATGTCTATCTATCTATCTATCTATCTATCTATCTATCTCAGCCTGTTCCTGTCTATCTATGCATCTCAGTACGTTCATGTTTAGCTATCTCAAACTGTTTGTCTATCTACCTATCTATGTATCTATATCAGACCGTTCTTGTCCATGTATCAATCTTAGACCATTCGTGTCTATCTATCCATCTCAGACCATTCATGTCCATCTATTTCAGTCCGTTCATGTCCGTCTATCAAAGAAAGTATGAGTGAGCAAGTTCTGCGGCGTGTATGTGAGTGCATGTGTGGTCACGAAAATGTAACTACTTTGAACGCTGTTTTATGGGTTCTTCAAACTATAACCCAGATTTTAAATACAAAACGTTCAGGAAAAGGGGAAGAGATGGTCATTTGTGGTCAAGCATTTACTGACATATCTGGTTGCACCAAGAATGGTCGGGTCAAGGCTATTCAATGATGCATGTGGGAACTGAAAGAGAAATGAGATAATGAAAGTGAAATGGAGAAATGTGAGATTGAAAGAGAAATGTGAAAATTAAAGAGAACTGGGAGAATAAAAGAGACACTGGTGAATGAAAGCGAAATGAGAAAAATAGAAGGAAAGAGGAAAAAAGGAATGGGAGAAAGGAAATGGGAGAATGAAAGAGAAATGGGAGAACAAGAGAGAAGTGGGAAAATGAGAAGAGAAACAGGAGAATGAAAGAAAAGGGGGAGAATAAAAGAGAAAAAGAAGGAAAGAGAAATAGTTGAGGATCATCTTCGTATTATCTGCGCAGAAACGATTCTCACCAATTCGTCTAAGGATGTACGATGAGGATAAATTAGAAAGTCAGCCTCTCTTAGCATTGCATCATCATTGTTTGCTTCTCCAGACGTATGTTTGCGTTATTCAATATGCTGACTGGAAACTAAATTTGTAATAACACGTACTTGAGCCATTGGCTTCTTGTACCAATAATATGTCCAGGATCAAAGGGAATTCTCAAGATATTTCATCGACTTTTTATACTTGGCGTATTCTGATTAGTAATTAATTAATACACACCAAGTGTGTGACTCCTAGGAAACTTGATCAAATTATTAATACTAATTAAAAAAATCTTGACTCAAGTATTTGTGTATATTGCACTACTTTTCTATGTAATTCATCAGTCGGACATGACAGCACATCGTGTCAGCTTGTTTGATGCTCGTTCTCATAACCTCAATTCTGATTTTTAAGAATTAATCTGATCAATATTGAGTATTTTATTTCAGCGTTCATTTCACAAATTTGCGTCATCCCACAAGCTGTACCACTTCAGAGATGCTCTGACCAAGACTTTTGGCCCAAAACAATATCGCTTTTATCAAAGGCACTCAAATCTTTGTTCTTGTCCATTACTACAGCATTCAACGCATCAAAATGAAGTTCTCGAAGCCAGCTTATCTGCTTATATACTCGCTGACCTGGAGATGCTCAATTATTACGAGAAAGTATCACTCATTCTTGTCATATCAGTGTGTGTGTGTGTGTGTGTGTGTGTGTGTGTGTGTGTATTCTAGATAAATATCAAATTTGGAAATTATTTCTTTTGATTTTTTTTCCGATACGTATTTCAATCAATTTTTCATCTGCTTAAGCCGGTTAGATTTTAACACGAGCAAAGATTCCACAAAGATACCATTATAAAATGTCATGAAACCTGACAATGACGAAAACCGTGTTGCATGACCACATGGCAATGCTAAACATCTTTTGAAAAATTTTGAATAAAATCCAATCAGCTGAGGAAGATGAAAAATTCATCGGAACGTGTAACCGGATAAATCAATCAAAAGAAATGATAATTTTCCTAATATATGTACATATATATTATTAAAAATGGTTATATGATCCTACAGATCGATTATAAATCGTGTTATATTATATCAAAACTCTATTCGAAGCAGTAGCCCCATTTTCTTCAATTGTTTATTCTATTTACGTCGTCTAAGCCAAAAGATACATCCACCGTGTAATAACAGGAGATCATTTGAATAGAGTTTCAAATAATATAACGCTATCTATAATCATGTATATATGTATGTTCCGCGTGGAAATATCTGCGTCTATGCCTTTGCACATTACCATTTTTGGCTCACAAGTATATATTTTCGACAAATAAATGAGCGGATGTTGCGACGTGATACGTTTCCTTTCAAGATTTGTACCTCAGGAGTTAAATATAAAAAATAACTGGGGGACAAATAGTTTATATAATCACGCTGATTGTTATTTTCGCTGTTGGGACGTAAATCTTGCACGTGCATTGGATAAATTCAAGATATATGTTTAGTAATGGAAATCTGTCATCCTAATTATACAAAGAATTAATTATACCAGGTTATTAATGCCTGTAGATATGTTACACTTTGGTATTATACATTTGTAGCTTGTATCAAGCTTGATCAATAGATTAGACAACTGGTTGTTAGTAAACTAGTCTAGTAGCTACTACTGTGGGGTTTTTGATCCTGATAGGATGCCCTATGTTGGATTAACTTCTAAGAGAAAAGATGAGCAATCTAAAGTGACCAGAATTGACATGAAATTTATCAGCTCGGTTTCACCCAGAATTTTTTTTTACATATTTGGAAATGAATAAATAAATCAAAGAGACAACTATTACATGCTAATTATAGAGCAATCTCCCGTGTCTCAATAGAGAAATCTGTTCATTAAAGAGATGAGCAGAAACGTAGACACCAAACGATTATTATTCAATTGTAAATATCCCCCCCTTTTTTTAACACTTTCTACAAGTATTTTAATTCAATATGTAATACAACAATTAGAGCTACCTAGTGATCATCAACAGATAAACAGAATAGGAATATTTGTATTATATTGGAAGAGATAGTTGAAATTCAAAAGTTGAGTTCAATTTCTCAACTGTAAGAAAAGAGGTGGAATTGCCTTTTTATAAGATTGTCGTTTTAATACATTTGGAAACAAACTGAGCAAAGCAGACAAGATTTCATTCCATCTCAGCTCGTGTTGAGAAAAAATAGCGGCAGGAAAGGTTCTCTTGTAAAACTGCATGTTGATCCTTTTCAAATTGGACGAGACAGCAGCAGATGAAAAGAAGATGATTGATGAAGTCTATGGACATAGTTCAGTTGGAAGCAGTACGTGTCGTGCAATTCAAAAAAAGTGAATTTGATTAGGAGGACAAATCAAGCAGTAATCGACCTGGTGTCGGACACTCAACAGTTGTAAGGTGTTTGCTATGTATGGGAAAGATTCTAAAGGCAGGAAAATGGGTTCCACTTCAATTGTAAGTGTGAAACAATCATTGGATAGCGTCAGTGAAAGATTGTCACTGGAAATGGAAAGTGGGTTTACTACGATAATCCGAAGCGTCGTGTATCATGATGGATCCAAGTTTTTGATTTGTATTTAATTATTATTGTCATGATATGATGATATGTGGTAATAATTCAAAAAGATTTACAAAGCACGATTGATAAAACAACAAATGCCGACCAGAAGACTTCGTTCAAGAAATGTAGGTTCATGGATCTCAGCTGAATTTTTAAAAAAGCCCTTGAAATCTGAGAGAATGTAAAAAAAATCTTCTAAAAGGAATTTCCTTGATGACTTGTGAAGGACCGACGGAATTGAAAGTGGCTGTGTCTATTGAAAGTTGGAGAAAGGAATCCTTAATTAGATGTTTCTTTTCCTTTACCAAGATATAGGCTGGGGTGGAAATAGTTTTTTTTTAAAAGGAAGAGAAAAGAGTAATGACGAAAAGTAAATAGAGAATGAAGAGAAAAGAGAGAAAAAAAGGAGAGGAGTAAGAGAGAGAAAAGGAGGAGAGAAAGAGAGAAAGAGAAGCCGGTCACTGAATAGAAACTGTCACGTGACCAACATCTTTTGGCAGCATGTCCTGTTGGTGTGGATCAATGAAAAAAAATTAGAAAGAAGGGTGATCAATTGATAAGTTACATTTCTCGCCTTCCGTTGGGCAGTGATTATTAAAAGAAGTCTGATTTTTTAAAACAACAAAAGGAAAAAATTAGCATAAATTTACATTGTAAATTGAAACCCCCACAAAAACGTATTTAGGAGGGGAATTTTAAGAAAGACAAAAAAACATATTTCCTAGACCTGAGGAGTAAATGTTTTCAACCTTCAAGCTCAATTTGTGCATTCTGAAGTGGCTATGTTCATAGCCAGTCAAACCAACTCAACTTCTTTCTAACTGTCGACCCCCTTTTAGTTTATCTGTCTCTTTGTCTCTTCAATTTGCCCTATTCTTTTTGACACCATTTCAAAAAGGTTCCGGTAATTGATTTGGATATAGAGCATGATTTTTGGAGAACTATACGTACATATACATGTGCACGCGCGCGTATGTATCTCAAAAAATGCATCTGTCTTTTTTCACATAATTGCATACAAATTAAGCAGCATTTACATAAATTCATGCAAGCTCTAACACATCTGCTCATTCGTATTCACATTCAACCATCCTTCCTTTACACGCGCAAACAAGGAATATCTGCATTTACGTACATAAGTCATGTGAGAATTTCTAAATAGACCCATGCAAACCTACTCTCCCATTGAAAGTAATGAATTCAAACGATTACTTCTTTCCGTTCATCTTCCTACAATTTTCCG
>OY735226.1:35125892-35168392 GCA_963457665.1 Thysanoteuthis rhombus | reverse complement strand
CGACAGAACGAACTGGCGAATCTTGAATTTTCTAGAAGTTCTATGCCCAACGGTGGATGCTTAAAGACTGATGATGATGATGATGATGATGATGATGATGATGATGATGATGATGATGATGATGATGATGATGATGATATAAAATAAATATTCACCGATATCGTCAAATATCTCGAAGCCTAAAATGGTAAAAGAATACAGAAATGCACATCATTTGTACATTGAAAATTTTAAAAGCCCGCCATAGTAAGGACTATAAATATCTCCGAGGTATGCTTGCATTTTTATTTGAATGCAAACAAATAAGTTTGAATAAAAGAACGTTTGAAAGGTTTTTCTAGTTCCCTACCCGTCATTATATAATCGAAGCTTCTCCCCAAAAGGCTCAACGAAGAACATCCCAATAATTATAATACAAATAGGGAGATTTTTAAAGACAGAGAAAAAGAAATAGGGACCTGGTTCGTATATCCTTTGTATATACGCGTATTTGGGTATACAGAGTTATGTGTACCACTTGTTCGTTTTGATTGCGAGTTGGGTATTAGAAACGAGCCTTTTTTTTCTCTCAGTGGTCGAAAGTAGTCATTCCAATAATTCTTTAAACGCTGTCTCATGCAATTGCTATGTCAATATTAACAAGAGGCCGAGCCATAACAAAAGGCAGAGATTTTTTATGCTATAACAATGTTAATAATTCTGAATAAGCACTCCAGAAGAGGATTTTCATCTCCTTCGAAAAAATAATAACGATGATTGTTGAAAAGATCAGGAATAATTGAAAGCAACATCCTTGGCAACAATAGAAAGTGAAACCAAACAACGAACAAACAAACAAAAAAGAGAGCTAAGGATGAAGCAAAAAGCAAAACAGGAGAAAAAAAAAAGGAGAAAAATGGAATAGAAAATTTCAAATAATTAAGGAAGGAATCGGAAAAATGAAGATTGTAAGAATAAGAAGCAAGAAAAGGACGTAGAAGACGGAGAAAGAACTCAGGAAAAGACCCGTTGCTGGAATATTTCAAATGGGTGGCATAGGTTGGTATTGGAGACAAGATAAAAAGCCAGAATATCAAATGCTGATTTTCGAAGCAGGTAGGCCTTCCTCGTTTAGAATAAAAGCGCAACACAATCTTTCTCCCTTATATTTCCCTCAATTGAGTGGGCGAGAGGAAGCGCTTTCAACTGGTCGTTCAGTTATTTTCAAGATCAAGCGCTTATTTTAATTTGAAATAGCTTATGGGGCCCTTTATATATATATATATATATATATATATATATATATATATATATATATATATATATATATATATATATATATATATATATAGGGAGAGAGAGAGAGCATATTATTTGAAACTCTATTTGAAATGACCTCCCGTTTTTACCCGGAGAATGGGTCACTTGGCCTTGACAGCGTAATAAGAAGGAAAATGAGGCTGCTGCAGGAATCGAACCTGCGACCAATAAAATTGCCGCTCCAACGTAGTATCACTCTAAACTATCGATCTGAATAATCCAACAAAAAAACGAAGGCCCAAATAACTGCTTCATCACCACTCTTCTCATTTTGTTCATTCACTGCCCATGTCTGCTCTGTTGATTTTAACGCGATACGCTCGTTGTTAAGGCCGCTAAAACATCGTAGGTAGGTGAACTACTTTTATTACGCTAAATAAAGGAAGCCATTGATTGCTAAATTTTTTTAATCTCTATCAAAGATTGATAGGGATGATTTTATAAACTCACTGATTGTGTTTTTAAATTGGTCAGATTTCTGGCAATTGAATTGATTTTTGGCTGAATTGAAAAAGAAAAAATAGAGCAGGCTTCTTGTAAGTTAGTTTTTAAAATCGATAAGTTTGTGATGGTTTCTATTGAGTGACTAATCAGACCCGTTTTTCTTTTCTTTTCAGGCGATCTCCATGCTGAGTTTTGTCTTTGCTTTTACTCAACAAACAGGATGTCGCAGTTGCCATTATCCCCCAGAAGTAAAAAGGAAAACAAGAACAGAGCGTTCTGGATATGATTCTTAAAAGATCGCTGTCTCTTTCTGTTATATTTCTAATCATTGAGCATTTTAAATGAAAAGAAATGAAGGAGGCACAATCAAAATATTTTGAACGGCCAGATACTTAAAGAATGGGATGTTCTCACGCTTAGAGCACGATTAATGAAACCTGTTTTATCTATTTTTTTCTTTTTCTGTTTTCGTTTTTTAATCATTTAGAAAAGGGCATTTGGAAAATTGCAACACACGCCTTATTTGAATTTTTTTTTTTTGAAAAAGAATTTATCAACGGAAAACACCTCTTCATGAAATCTTACAGATATAACAAAGAAACATTGTTTGTGTTCCCTTTTCTTTTAAAAAAAAAAAGGCTGCAAAATGTCCTGGGATTTTGTATTCGTTACAGTTTATTTTTCTTCAAATGTTCGATTAAGATTAGGTCCAGACGATTCGAAGTCGAGTCAATGGTTGATAAAGTCATCTAACAGGTACTACTGCATAGAGAGTTCGATTCTCATTGACTGCCTTGGTCCAAACTAATCTAAGCTTAGTAGTATATATCATCGAGCACCTGGTTTAGAGGAAATGTTGACTAGTTTAGTGAGTTCAATCCTAATTTGGCCTACTACTCTAATGATTCAGGTTCAAAATTGTTTGGCCAAGCGCCTCCAATGGGAGTCGGCACCAGATACAACCATGATTTTTTATCTATTCTAATGAAAGTTTTGATTTATTTATCTAATAATTGCTACCCATGGTATCACAAATTACTTAAACAGCGAGTTAGTGAAGATATTCAAACCAACCTATTAATTGATAGTGATTAGTTGATTAGGGTGGGGAGCCTCTCCGAATATCTTAGATTAGTGATGCTTAGATGGGGGACTCTTGGCTCCCAGGGGAGGGATTTCCTAAGGAAACAAATTTTAGAAAGGGGGAATCATGGAGGGGATTCAGCCAGGAGAGGAATATATAATGGTAAATGTAATCATAGATAACAATCAAACGTGATGGGGGGAGGGGAATTGAGGGCACCTGAGATCATGAGGAAGACCTGGGACGCTGAGATTAAAGCATTACTATTTATTTTTCATCTTATTTTTGTTGCTTTAATCCTATACTAATAGTAATAAGCATAGTAGCTCTAAATTTCTCAGATGAAACATTATGATTATCATTAACTTTTAATAGTTTTTCTTTCATTTCATTTTGGTTTGTTTTTGTAGTTGTTTTACGTTCTATGATCGTTAAATAAGAAGCATAAACCGGAAAATGGTTCAAATTTTATTGGTGTTAATTCTTTATTCTGATTCATGTTGCTTAATTGATGTTCATAGAATGTAAAAAAAGCGTTGATATAAAAAGCAAGAAAACTAAGACGGTGAAAAATGCAAGACAAAAATTAATAGTACTAAGTTGATTTCAGTCTTCAGTCGTTCGTCGTTGGACAAACTGGTCAGCAAATCACTGACGAAAGGATAAGATGATGAGAAGAAATGATTTGTTGACAAGATTACTCTTGAAGCCAAGGGGAATTTTTTTTTAATTAAGGGAAAGTTGAAATGGGATAAAACCAGACTTAATCATCAAGTTAAATTCACCCAACCAGTTTTATCTATCAACTGTGGCCAATGTAATGGAATATTGTTGTCTTTGGCTCCAGAAGATAAATCCTTTCCTTTGGTGATCCTTGGTCACTTGGTCATAAAATATGATAGCATAAAGATTGACAAAAGTTAAACCCTAGAGAGTTAAAAATGGTTCAATATTTTCATTTCCAGAAAAGGTTATTGCTGAAAAATATGCACACTTCAAATGATTTTGTCGTTGTCGCTAATGAGATCCCGTTCTTCAAATCCAAGGTATCATTCTCAGAATCCATTCTCTAACACTTTATATGGATTTTGGAGTGTACAGTACAAAGCATTTTAGTTATAAAGTTAGCTGGAAATGAAAAAAAAATGATAATCTAGCCATTTTTAGTTATCAACGGGGACAACTTTTGACAAACTTTATTCTATCATATTTTAATACCAAAATCTCCAGGATTATCCATCTCCTTACGCACTGTCCTTAGTCTCTTTCCCAATTTTTTTCGCCCTTTCTCTCCCCCCTCTTTTTCCCACTTTCTCTTTACCCGCTCCTTTCTTCTTTCCACCCCTTCTTTTCTTCTATACCCCCTTTCTCTCTCTCCCAAGCATTTATTCCTTTTCTTAACTACATTTCATCATAATTTTTTCATAGCCTTCATTTCTTCGTCTTTTTCTCTAATTATTTCTTCCATCATTCATGTACATCACTTATGTACATAGTAACATTATTAGGGAATGTGTTCTTGTTCTTGTTCTTATATATATATAATAAATTAAAAAATAAACCAAAAAGCAGCCCAGGAGATACGAACAAATTTTTCGGGAAGTCAACCAGTTCGAAACAACTGTTTTAATCTCCTAAACTGATGTCAGGGGATGCTACGTGAGAGGAAAATGCTTCCCTTTTTTTCACCTAAGGTGGCATTCATCCGCTGAATTTACGTTGAGAGATAAAGTATACAAACATTAATCTTCGGGGCATCGACAAGGTTAGATAATCTATAGAGAAATTATGTCTTAAATATTTTTTATCAAAAATATGTTTTATTTATCATCAACTCATAATTTATGATAGAAGATGCACAGGGTAAATCAGCTCTAGCAAACCTGATGAAAAAGTTAAAAGACGAGAGATAATCTCATGAAAACGTTGTAGTGAAGCTGAACATTCAATTCAAATCAGAAAAAAATTGCTATTTCTCATTCTTTTGCTACTATTTAACTTCATCTCATTCATTTTTGTTGCTTTTCATCGACATTTCTCTGACTTCATAGACAAAAGATCCTGGGTTCGATTCCCAGTATCCTCCAGTCATTTCACGGTTAATGTATCACTGACCCTAGACAACGTAAATTGAAAAATACAATTAAAAAAGATGGGTCGGCTGCTTGAATCGAACCTGCGACTCATAGGGTAACGTTAGTGTAGCGATGCTCTCACCATGGAGCTAAATATCCGGCGAAAAGGCATAGGTCCAAATAACTCCTTTCAACCCAAATTCTGATCTCGCTTATTCAACGCAACAGATGTGTATCAAGAAATGGATATA
Source organism: Thysanoteuthis rhombus (assembly GCA_963457665.1). Lineage (NCBI taxonomy): Eukaryota > Metazoa > Mollusca > Cephalopoda > Oegopsida > Thysanoteuthidae > Thysanoteuthis > Thysanoteuthis major. Next base: position 35,163,239 of record OY735226.1, on the reverse strand, counting down.
TGTGATCCGCAGACGACATCGTCGTTTTCGCAGAAAACCTACACGACCTCCAACTAATGCTAGACGATCTAAACAAAGAAAGCAAAAAAGTCGGCGTACATGTGAACTTCAGTAAAACGAAAATCAGGTGCAATATTCATGTTGAGAATAGGAACATAACTGTCAAGATAGAAAATGCAAAAGTCAGCAAGGTAGACCACTACATCTACCTAGGACAACGAATCTCCATGAGACCCTCAAAAGAGGAGGAAATCAAGCGAAGAATCACTTTGGGATGGCAAGCCTTCGGCAGAGCAAGCTCAACTTTCAAGAACCAGACGATCCCAATAATTCTAAAAAGAAGAGTATACAGCCAATGCATTCTCCCGATAGTCACCTATGGAGCTGAAACATGGAACCTAACCAAGAGGCAGACCTGCAAACTGAGTATGCAACGTGCACATGAGAGAATCATGCCCAACCTTACATGGAGAGATCACAAGACAGTACAGTATATAAGGAAGAAAACAGGTGTTCGTGACATCATGGAAACTATTAAAAAACTCAAATGGCAATGGGCAGGCCATGTTGCAAGAATGAAAGACAACCAATGGACATCACGTCTCACAACATGGATCCCCAGAGATCACATAAGAAACCGAGGCCGACAGACCACAAGATGGAGAGATGAACTGGACAGATTCAGGTAATACTGGCTCCGCGATGCGCATGATAGGGAATTGTGGTGAATCTTGGGGAAGGTCTATGTCCAACGATGGACATTAAAAGACTGATGATGATGATGATGATGATGATTATATAGATACACATTTGAAATGATCTTCAAATTTCAAATAAGTTTCTGCATAATATAGCGCAATTCATACATCTGTCGGATCACATATATCCATTTCTTGATATATATATATATATATATATATATATATATATATATATATATATATATATATATATATATGTGTGTGTGTTTCTTCGTTTTTAAGTGGGTTTAGCTAGCTGGCTATCTATGTATATATCACGTGCACAAATGGAGCAGTGGGGCTTGAAATCTAATTATTTACTCCTTATTATGTCTCGAAAAATGGCTTTGTTGGTTTCGAAAAATTTGTCTACCTAAATAGGTTTTTAGTGGGAGGGAGCTCAATTTGCTAAACTGGTTGTACCCAGCAGCGTTCACGTATGTCTTCTCTAAAATTGGACTTTTTTAGTGATCACTGCCAAACAAAAGTGGGAAAATTAACTTATTCACTGATCACCATTCTTTCTAATTTCTTAATTGATCACTCAGCATGCTGGCAAAAGACGTTGATCACAAGATGGTTTTTATTCAGTAACTAATCAGACCTGTCTTTATCTTATTTCGTTTTGTTTTTTTTCTTTTCTCTTTTTTTTTTTTGATTATTTTTTTTCCATAATTCATCCCAGATTTTAACTCCCTGTTTTATTTATATAATGTCTGGTTCCAAAATCCTTTGTGAGACTCAGAAGGAAGGACTTTTCCTACTAGGTTAACGAAATTACAGGGCTCAATTTTTTTTTGTCTTTCTACCATTCCCCCTACCCTTCTATACTTGTGTCTATTCATAGAAGTCCTCGACACCAACATAACGGGAAATCAGACCCCTGCTCTTACCCACATCTATAACCCTCACCCTCGATTATTCACAGATTTTCATTTCGGTTGCCTTAATTTTTTGCTTTTTTCCCCAGACCCCCAAATCTTTCAGTTTGCGAAATGCTAACAGACCGTGTGCAAGTGTGAATGACTCAAAGGAAAAGGGTTGCAACAGCTGAAACAACGAATCTTGTTCATAGCCTTATCTCCGGGGGGAGGGGTCACCGTTGGGTAATGGTACGCAGGTAAGTTCTGCCAGATCTTTACTGCAGTGCAGTGAGTTCGATCCTCACTTGTGGCTTTACACCAGACTAAATACCTATACATGTTTCTAGTAGAAAGACATTAATCAGATAAAGTCGGCTTTGGTCTAAAGCAGAGTTTTACACACTGCGTGTTGCTGATAATCTCGAGGAGTGTTGCAATATTAAGTATAATTTTCTACATCATTCAAATGATACTTTTCCTGAGTCACTTGAACTGCCTGGAAAACATTGCATCATTGGCTTGGCAAAGGAAACTTGAATGTGTCGCAAAAAAAAAAAACTTCGAAAAGTTTGGAAAGCTCTTCTGGTCAAGTCACACTGAAAGCCCCAGTTCCCATAAGACCATCGAAGTTAGGTAGCAACGCACCGGCTCATTACTTAGGAGGGTGACATTATAGAATCAGCTGATACTGTTAGCAGTATGTATCAGACTCAACAAAACTTGCGTATAATGACTCATTCATGGTGGCCTTGTGTCAGACCAATAAAACAATCGTGAATACGTATACCCGTGTCACTAGTTGAAAAGAGTATTTATTCGGGAAGGTTAACATTTGTGGTGCACCCAGTGAGGAGCGAACTCACGGATTGTCATGTTAATTAGTAAAATAAAAAACGTTTACCTGAAATGCCACATGGTCAGTTTGCGTTGGTTTAATATAAAAACGGGCGTGAATGCTAAGCTAGGAATTTATTACACAGGTATGACATACGGAAATAAGAATGATTTTTTCAAATGTTTTGAATTTCATAAAAATGAACCCTTTGAGAATGACTGAATTAACATAATAATCAAAGTGCATAATCGTATAGTCACGTTGACAAGGTACTTGGATGAGAGAAATGGCAAAAGAAAGAAGAATCTGTTGCTTGTTAAGTGAAGACGGAGGGGAGGGGAGATGGAACTGTGGGCTAAATTAGCCATTTTTAGGTTAGATTTAGCCAATTCTTCCCAATTACCCAATAAAAATCTACGGTGGCCGATTAAATTTGATCTGTAATTATAGTAAATGTACAATTTCTAATTAATGGCTTATTCTGGGGTCCTTGTACGCATTTTTTTTAGGTAAATTATCTGATTGAATTGGTAAAGACAGTTTTAGCTATGAAAAACAAACCATACTTGGCCTCAGTGGATGGGACAGGAAGGAATTTTTTAAATTTGAGGATAATAGAGTCAAGTATTAAATTGACTTTTTCTCTCGAGTTTCATCATCAGTCTTTTAGCATCCGTCGTTGGACATAAACCTTCCCCAGGATTTGCCACACTTCTCTATCATGGGCGTCACGGAGCCAGTACTTCTTGAACTTGTTTAGCTCGTTTCTCAATCTAACATTTTGCCGGCCTCGGTTGCGCATGTGGTCTCAGGGAATCCATGTTGTGTGTCGTGATGTCCATCGATTGTCTGCCATTCTTGCAACATGGCCATGGATTCTATGATGTCTCTAACTCTTGTCTTTTCCCGGATGTACTGTGCTGTCCTGTGGTCTCTCCATGTGAGGCACAGCATAATTCTTTCATGTGCACGTTGCATCTCGAGTTTATTATTCCTTAAATGGTGAAATATCTTTATGTACTATAGATTTCTGTTGTAAAATCAGTTGTATAGCATTTCTAGTGTAAATGTTCGTCTATTCTACGTATTTTAATCCTATTCTGTCAGCCAGTAACGGTTGCCTTGATTCCTAGCGATCGTTAATCTCTTTTTTCTGATTTTCAATGTTTTATTTTAAAACCATTCATATGATGCATTCCCTTATAATCTCTATTCTGTCTGCAATGTTAATCTTAATACCTGACCACTGGTAATCGTTTTTCCTGATGTTCAATGTATTTCTATAATAAAATCAGTTACAATGCATTTCTACAGCAAATGTTCATCTATGATATATGCAATAGTTCTATTCTGTCAGCAACGCTCGTATTATTTCCTGTCGAGGGCGCAAAGATCCCAAGGGGCACAGTCTAAAAAAAAAGAGAATGGCGTTAGGATGCAATTGCTTCGTGCCGAATCATTTCTATTCAGTTCGTGATTGAAACAATATATTTTCATCCCCTTATTTGTATAAGCTACAGGCTGCAGACACCAAGAAATGCTCAGACATGATATCAACTCATGTATTATCAATGAGTTCTGCACTGAACAAAGACTCACTCCACTTTTTGAGTTGGGTCTATTCAGCTGATTGGGATAATGTATTTTCCACCACCACAAGCGTTCAGTGTTCGAGCCAGAAAAATTTCTCATTTTTTATGGCAGACCGGCAGACTTGGTGGATTAGAGGACCATTACAATCCTACCTACATTGGGCACTCCTTCCTTTTAGTCTAGTTTCCTACTAAGCCTAGATTAGTTAATTTTATCTACTAATATCCACAATTCAATTAAGAAAAAGTATTCATTAACAAGAAATCTAACATCTGAGACAAGCTTTCAAGCACTGTCAAACCCACTTTTAAGCAACGAATTACAAGATCAGCAAGTGCAAAATAAAAATTAGTCCCTTACCCTCGGGCACGTTTGTGCCTAATTAGATTTTTCTTTTTATTAATTACCTTTATTTAGTGGCAGGGGCTGAGCCTTCCTCCAACATTTAGTGCAGTGGTTTCAACCGGACCGGGGGGTTGCAGACCCCTGAAGTTTTACAAAGAATTTGAGGGGAGTTCGTGGGCAGACCTTTCAAAAGCCTAGTCGCAGGTATAAAACGAAAATTATTGAAGGCAATAGTGACATAGTTTTGAGGACCCCTCCTCCCCCCAAAAAACTTTCAGAGAGATGTTATTGTATAATGCTGGTAGAGATACGATTGGTGAATTGTTATTCATACAGCTTTTGCTCTCTTCTATTGCAGAAAACTCTTCATTAAGACAATTTTCCTCAGCAGCAAATTGAGTACATTCCAAGCTGTGTGATTTGGGTGGAAGTATCCCATCGGTGAATGTGTCAAAGAAGATGCTCATAAAATCTTATAAGTTATATAATCCTGGTCTTAACCGGATTTGAGACTTGCAAGGATCACTAAGCTGATGTATGCAACAGAAACCAGGACTTCGTCACTGACTGTCATACTCTGATGGGGTTGTCTGTTCAGAGACGTGACACACGTTTTACCTTTTAGCATTGGGAACAATGGTGGGGTAGTGATTTAAACTTTCCCCTTTTCGTCAGTAACACCCCTGTTTGATGGTAACAATCATAAAAATATTCGTCGCAATGCACTCTGGGAGAAGTGAGGAAACCTTCCCTGGTCATTGCTAGTGAGCCTTTGTTGTGTCAATTTTGCAAATTATTCTCTAACCTACCCCGCCTCTCTGGTCTCAAATGATTCATTGGTTGAACAGGAAATCAATTAACGGCCAGAAACAAAGCAACACTTTTCAGATTGACGTGAATAGACAAGGATTTTGTTATAACAATCTTGAGTTGTCTGAATCTCTTTGATGAAGCATAGTCATTATTAGTAATAAGGAACCGTCAATCGTCAACCAAAACCATCAACATAGTGAATATAAGTTTCAGTTTTTGAGTGATCCTGCTCGTCTGACTATCTTTGTACGTGTCACTGGTAGAAGCTGCAGAAACGTAATTGGGGGGCTGGTAATTTAAACACTTACTTCTTATGTCTAGAAAAACGGTTTTCATAGTTTCTGGAGAATTCGGACTTTTCACTGATCCCAATATTCCCTCTAATGCTTTGTAGTCAATTGATTAAAAAAAAACTTACGCTGTGAGATTTTTTCCTGTAACAAAAATATGAGCACACTATTGAATCCTACGTAGAGAATTAACATTTTTCTATAAAATTTTGGAAAGCTATCAACTAAATTTGAATTATTCCGTGCGCAAAATAATATCCCTTGTGCACTGGTTGCAAAACAGTTGTGTGTGCTAAGAGTGAACTAAAGTGATCACCACCTGATAATTGATCCCCCCCCCCCAACATGGCATACTGCCAAAAGGCTTAGATCACTTGACAGTTTCTGTTGAATGACTAACCAGACCTATCTTTATTTGTTTTTCTTTCAGCTCATTTTGTTGGCTGTTGACACTTAGTTGTAATAATGGCGTTGTTGTTTCAAGTCGCCTGAATACCTGAAATGAAGCATTGTCAATATCATTAATCACATACTAGGTTTTCTTTCAACTTAATCTGTTGCCTGTTTATACTTAGTGGCAGTAACTAGCATAAGAGCAATGAGTTGACTGGAATTATTAGATGAGGCATCGCCATTATTATTCATTTTCTGACTTCTATTCATATAGTTCCTCATTTTTATCGCAACTTTCGGGTCGTTTCTAATTTTTTTCTGATAGCAACATGGATTACTCTCATGATAAGATAGGCTTCCTAAGATAGGGGGTCACAGCTCCGGTCCAACAACGACCATTTTGGCACTGACCCTAATAATAAGGATGAAAATTGCGAACAAAGATAGATGTTGGTCATGTGTATGATCAAGATGAGTGTAGTGGTTAACAAGCAAGGCTAATGAAAACGTCTTGTGTAATTTGATTTACACTGGTGTGCGTGGCGGGTAGTGGTGGATGTGTGGCCTAGTTTGCAATTTACATTCGACGGAAGTAGGCACAGTGTGTAGTCCACTGGGTCATTGTGGTAAATATGGTGGCGGCACCAGTCAGGCCTGTGTGTGGTCTAGATTACGATAACAAAGGCAGTTGGCATGGTGAGAAGATGAATGAGGCACGTGGTTGAACTTGATAGTGAGATCTCTAGTTGCATTGGAAAGAGGACACATTTTGAAGACATATATGATGAAAATTATAGACAATAAAAAAAATCACAAGTTGATTGAATAAGTTTTATTCTCGAACGTTTCGTAGGAACGATCCTACATCTTCAGCGTGAGCAGAAAAAAAAAGACAGGAAGACTCCACTGTGGTGGAGTTATATCTTTAATAAGTGGGTGGGGTGAGACCGTGTTTCAAGTCGTTAGTCCCATCCCCTTACAACAAATATAACTCCACCACCAAAGAGTCTTCACGTCTTCATTTTTCTGCTCACATTAAATATTTGTAAAAAAAACCTATTCACCCAACTTGTGGTTTTCCATATGTATGCATATACATATATATATATATATATGTGTGTATATATATATATATATATATATATATATATATATATATATATATATATATATATATGTGTGTGTGTGTGTGTGCATCAGTGGATTCATAACGGTTAATGATGATGGTGATACATGGTTGTTAAAAGAGATGCGAACTGAAGTAGAACGAACTGAGACCTACATGTGAATGGTACTCTTATAATGTGACAGAAAACCAACGAAGCCTGATTGTATCGCAAGATACTACTGGGGCGCCCTGGGTTAGTGGCAGTCAGCCTATTCATTCAATCGAAACCGTCACACGATCAACATCTTTTGGAAGCTGGTCGTGTTGGGGGAGATCAATTAAAACAATGGAAGAAGGGATGATCAATAGCTAAGTTATTTCTCTCGCCTTTCATTGGGCCGTAATCACTAGAATTTTCAAAAACTGACTGGACACAAACTATGGGCCAATTTAGCATAAACTATTAGTGCAAACTGACCCCCCCCCCTGCACACACACACTGTAAAAACTTATTTCGGTGGGGAATAAAAAGAACGACTGTTTTTTGTTGGCATGAAGATTTAATGCTGAAATTTTAGACCTCTTGCTTCATTGATGCATACACAGTCAGACCAGCTTAGAGAAACCCATGTTGACAGTTTTCTAATAAGTTTTTCTATCTAATAAAACGTGGTCATTGTTTATAAATAAACTCCTATAACACAAGAGATTATCTTAATCTTTAAGAACCTAAGCACCCAACAAGGGCTTCGAGTGTTCATGGTGATTATCAACAGGCACCTGAATAATGAATACACAATAGACTGACGCTTCGTACACCTGGCCTCTGTTAATCTGATGTTAAACCATTTCAGACATTTGAACCATACAGTTGCTGCGACATAATTATCTGATCATAATTATGTATAATTGATATTTCTCGATATTTCTCGAGTACATTTTTCGATTATATATTATATACGAGCTTTTTATATACAACCTGTGATAACACGTATGGAATTAAATAATACACTCGAAACTTTCACGCCGAATGATGAATACTCATGTTGTGATATAGTAGTCATTAAAAGCAGATATCGGACGTAAGTAGATCCAACAATTTCCATAGTAAATACTTATGTATCCGCTAAGTAAACTCATGAAAAATGACAACTTCCGAGGCATTCCTAGAGGATACAAAAGGTACACCTGACCATAGGCGTAGCAGAGGGAAGGAAAGGGAGAGGGTTATTTGAAGATGACCCCTGAGTAATGGTCCCTAGAAACTTCATAAATAGTAGTTTACCTATTACATTTCTACTGAAATCATACAATAATAAGGATATATGTGTACATACATGGATTGTATGTCAGAATTTAACCTTTGGTATTGTTTTCCACCAATTAAATGATAGTGCATGTTAATTTATTGCAATTTTTTCATTTCCATCAAATCTCATTTAATTTTGAAGGGGGCCAGTAAGGGAGCCAACCCCCTGGGTCACTGACATCTAGATACGCCATTGCATCCAGCCTATCCTCTCCATCATAGAAGGATTTGTAATTGTCCACTGTTGGTGAGTGTTGGTCTTGGTGTAAGAAGTTGAAGGTCTTTCATATTGATTGCCTGCCAAGATGTTTCACAGAGTTACATACGACCATTGCCTTTAAACGTCTGATAGATAAGTTCGTTTATATTTGTTTAAATTGTTGGATGGCACTGAAAGACCAGTGAATGATAGTGGAATACCAGTAGCAAGGACAGAGAGTTTGCAACTACCAACGACTATCTTATTTGGAGAGCTTGGTGAAGGTAAATGCACTCGAGGAAAAGGCCGTCTGTAAGTGCTTAACAGATCAGCCCAAGTAGCAGTGTTCACTGACCTGCATTGAATCATCACTTGCAGCAACAAGCAACATAAAGGGCTGACACCACCACTGCATCAATCCCCTAGCCCCAGCCTCAAGCTGACAGGGGAGCAGCTGCCGTATACAAGAGAACAAAACAGAAGGTGCAAGCAGACCTGCAGACACTTCTAGCCCAGGGATTCTCTTGTCATATGTACAGAAAGGTCTGCAACGCATGGGTTGGGCTCCACAGTCAACTTAGAGCCTGCAGAAGACAAACATACTATCTTCCCCTGATCCCAGCAAGCAAGAAACAAGCCAACACTGCAGGCTGCATATGTTGGACATAGATCGTGTAGGTTTTTTTTAACGGAAGGATGAGTAGAAGCTAAGGCTCAGCTATTTGAAATTCAAGCTCACCTGAATCTGAAAACCCCTCAAGTGCACTGAGTGCATACCATGTTGGTTACTATACTAAAACCACAGAAAGATTATCAGGTTTCTATCAGAGACCGTCAACAAAAACTGTCAAAGATTCTTCAGTTTTCAAGTGGGTTTGGCTGGCTCTCTATGTATGTATGCATGTATTACGCGTACAGGTTACATTATTGGAGCTAGAGGGCTGAAATTTTCAACATTTACTCATTATTTTGTCTCGAATAAAAACACTTTTTTGTTCTTTCAACCCGCCTCTTAATGAGTTTTCAGTGGGAGGTGTCAATCTAAAATGTAATTTTATGCTAAATTGGTCACTAATTTTTTATTGATCACTCCCAACATGACATTCTACCGAAAGACATTGGTCATATGACGGTTTTTATTGAATGACTAAACAAACCGGTTTTTAACATTTTTGATATTAACTTGACTTTGAATTTATGAAAGTTATTAATTCAAAATATTGCTGCTCATTCGCCCCGGAAAGTTCGAAATTGATTAATTACTTTAGCAAGAATTTTACCCTCAGAAACAACAAGAAATTGTGAAACTTCATCAGTTAAAAGGTTTTCGTGTCATTTTAAAAGACTGAAACTTGGATACATTTAGGAGCGTGTTTCTTCTCTTTTTGTGAATCATCTTTTCCTGCATTTATAATAACTAACTTTTAAATCACTCAAACGAACGAGTTTGTTTTTCTCTGAAGGCTTTTTTTCTCTTTCCAAATTTTTTTTCTAGACAGTGAAGAGAACGATAAAAATGACGATGAAGATGGTGGAACGTGAAGTAAACCAAGATGATAATTATAATGAGTGAATGTAGAATCCACAAGTAGAGCATTCCAATGAAAACCTTTCGTAAGTCGAAAGGGTGTAAATCGAAGAAACAATTAATTTCATAATAACATTATTTACTATAGGAATTTTTTTCATCGTTGCCAGACCAAAAAATTGGTGCTAATAGTGATGATGGTATGTTAGGCCAAGTCGTTGGAGGTTGAATGATGGAAGGTACAGGAAACCGAGATGTGCAAGAGAGTTGAAGAGTACGCACTGCTTCTATAAGGGCTCGCTGCAGAGCCCAAACTGAACTCTATTTTCGCAAAAGAAATGGCATGAAGCGAACTTTCGTAAAGAAGGAAATAACTTGACCTACACTACAGCTGATTCACAGGGACAACGACGGACAGTTAAAGTTATGCGCTGCATCATACATGCTTTAAAGTGCATGCGTATCCTACTACTCGCGTAACCGGGAACAGAGTCATACGTTTCCTTGTCATAAGGTAGATGGAGGAGACAGGGGAACAAATAACGAGAGGAACACATGTGCAAGTCAGAGTCTGTTTAGCCCTTTTGTATATTCACCGATATGGTCGTTACTCGGTATTATCCATCACAAGAATAAATTCTTTTTAAGTGATTTATCATGTTTCTGTCAGAATTTTTGAGAAATCATTTTCTCATTATTTGTGTCTAAAAAGTATAGAAAATGGCTCAAACTTTGCTTTTGTAGTCAGGATAGTGATATTCTTATGAAATTGTTTTTTCTTATTTTATGTGATAAAAATATGCAAATTTGTCAGTTGTCCAATTGAAAATGAGTAGATTATAAATAATCACTGTCCTGTCGCAAATGCAAAGTTTGAAGCGACTAATTGACATTTTCTTTGCTTTTTAGACATAATCAATCAGAAAATATCATTCGATACCGAGAAACAATTATCGCATTGCACGGTGTAATCTATGAAAATGTTATGAAATCTGAACTGCGGGTTTGCTACTTCCCCAGCGTTAAAATCATTGCGTTCAGAGAGACACTCATTGTCAGAAAATGTTCTTCCTTGATCAAATTTTGAAGAAAAATTATCAGCGTCACGGCTAATGAATGCTAACTTCCTACAGATAATGTATCTGTCATTATATCTTGTCTTGGGGAAACTCCCAGGGCGCGTCTTTCGTTGGGATTAGTTTCATAGGGCAACTTCTCAGTGCGTCACTCCGACGCCCGCCGACATCGATTTGGGGTAAATAACAGACATTCTTTGAACGCTGATCATAAACTTCCATTCCGTTTTTGTTCTCATTTTCTGGTCCATTGCTATCGGAAACTGTCAACCAAAACTGTCAACACAGGTTTCTTCTATTTTTTAAGTTGGTCTGTCTGGCTATGTCTGTGTGTATGTATGCGTAAAGGCCGCACCAATGGGGCTAGAGGAGTAGAAATTTAAACATGGACTCCTTATGTTGAGAAAAAGAGTTTTTGTTGTTTTACAAATCCCCCCATAATATGTTTACAGTGGGAGGATTCGATTTGTATTGTAAGTTTATGCTAAATTAGTCACTTAGTTTGTGTCTGACAGCATTCAGGCTAGTTTTATTGTTGAAAATTTGGACTTTTTAGTGATCACTGCCTAACAAAAGTCGAGAGAAATATCTTATTCATTGATTACCTTTTTTCCCAATTTTTAATTGATCACCCCCAACATGGCATGCAATCAGAAGACATTGTACTCATTGAGTTCACACATGGTTCTTGCTTTAGATCAAGTTGTTCTGGTTGCTATCATTACATGACCTGTCGCTTCGCTAACAGTTATCATAAGTGTACAACAAGTGGGTCAGTTAATATTAATTGGTGATATAAGTGTGACAGACAGTAGGAAGAGAAAGGGGAGAAAAGATAGGAAGTTTAATAAGAGGGTAGGAAGGGAGAAGGGTTGGTGGCTGCTACTGATACTACGTGTAACATATACGTTTCTTATTATATATCTGTGATGATTAATTCATGCATTTGTATGTTCATGTCAGGTGTCTGTCTGGTGGTAGCCACTCCAGACAAATGACCTCAAAGCTCCAGCACCATCCACAGTTATATTACCATTGAGCTGTCATTTTTTTAAAATTTACAACACGTTATGGATCATAAGTGCCATCTTCTGTGAGGGGCTCATAAGATTTAACAAACTTTGTCGAAACATAAACATTATGCAGTGAAATTTCAGTTAATAACTGAATCAGACTATGTAATTGTTGATCCACGCTCATGAATATATATTTATGTAGATATGCGTGTGTGGGTTGTCTGTTGGTTTAGTGTGTAGGTACAATCCAATACTTGGATTAGAAACTGAAAACTCCTTTTCACATTTATTCTGCTACTCTTTCAAGTCATCAGCAAATACAAGGATTCTGGAAAAACTTTCTTGATCAGTGACAGGTTCACTCTTTTGACGTATCAGATTCCAGATTTTTGTTTGTCCCTGTTCAGCTTAAGAAAGAGACAATATTCGGCAGTTCATGCCTTCTTGATGCGAAGGATTCCCATGGTAGACTCATGTTACAAGATAAAGCGCTGGAAAGCAAGCAGGTAATTAAAGCTGATGGACAGATAAAGAGGTCATGTGTATTTGGAAGACGTAGACCAGAGCGCGCGCACGCGCAAGAGAAAGAGAGAGAGAGAGAGAGAGAATTTGATGAATAATTGAATATATATATATATATATATATGTGTGTGTGTGTGAGTGTGTGTGTGTGTGTGTGTATGTATGCGTGTGAGTGTGTGTGCAAAAGTTAGGAGCTCTTACGACGCGAAATTGATTCCTCAAAATAATGACGTTATTTATTCCTTGGTAAAGTAAACTCGAGAGTTGTGTGTCCGACAAGACACAAGATTCGCTGGGTAGTTTGGCAAATGAAAAGATTGATCAATTTGTTGAAGCGCGCGCACGTGTGTATGTATGCATCGAGGTGATATTTTTTTTCTATCTCCTATGGCGCCGGTGATCGATGTTCGACTCCAGGTGAAAACTAGGAAACACTTATCAAGTGCATAGCTCTGTCAAAACCATTGTCACTCAAGACCAAATGAAAAACAGTTCATACATAGCTACGATGCTGGGAAGGTAACTGTAAATTCTTCCTTAGCCCATGACCCACCCTTCCACAAAATGTCATTGAAATTCTCTGAGAAATTTCGGATATATTGAATAGATAAACAGATAGACACGAGTGAATACTTACACCTTTTCTTTCGTTGTATAGTGAATCTAAGCGAAGCTGATTTTCTGGTGTGGCACAACACTATCTTTCTATCCTACCTTTGACAAGGTGTCAGAGTAAATTAAGCTTAGTATAGAAAGGCGTGGATATTTTAAACCTTAGCCAAAGAGCTACAAATCAATAATAAGGTAGCATCTGATTCGTCCAACTGGAATTCTGCCGGTAACCGACATGATGGCTGCTGGCTCTTCGAATCGGAAACAAAATTACAGGATCATGATTGAAATCTGGAATAATTTTACGTCGATGACAACAGCCAAATCAAAGTCTGTTCTTTTTCCAAACGATATCCTTTCGAAACATATTCAATGGACGTTTTGGGGTTGACTGTTCTGCACGATTATTGAAAATTTATTTGACGTATTTTGCATCGTGTAAGTTCGTCGAATTACCGATAGAAGTGTTTCAAAAGAAATGATGTCAGAATACTTTAATGCCATGTTTTTGTCATATTTTTAAATGTTAAAGATAACAAAGAACATCCGAAGAAAGCCGAAGTGTACACGGTCGAAACGTAGTGAAAGAAGTAACAGCATAAACGGGGATAATAGACCAATTAAAACCGACTATAACGCAAAATGGTTGAAAGACCATGTCTAAAAGATTTCAGACAAGAACTGTTAGAATACTTATAGATAGACAGGAATTAAAAATAGAAATTACTTAGAGACCATGACAATCCGTGACAAACAAAATTCGAATAATATTGAAAACTCGAGTGAATGAATATATAAATATTTATCATATATACACACGTGTGCAGGCGTCGGCACACACACACGGGCGCGCAAACACTTCATGTTCTTCCTTATTTATTCTACAAACCACAGAATATCCGTCAGTGTGGATAGAAAATATTTAAAATATCTGTCTGTGATCTCGAATAGTATTTATGTACATAAATAGTATTTATGTACATAAATAGTATTTATGTACATAAATAGTACAGTTTTTATGTATTTATTGAATACACACACCATCCGATTATTGAAATTGGATTAAAAAACTAATGGATATTTTTTTTAAATCACAAAATTTTAGAGAAAGAAAAATGTATATTTTATTTAGATAAACAAAAGACACCATGGAAAAACATTAATTAAAAATTTAAATAAAACTGTAAATAAATTTGTCCCTTTGTGAGCAAAGAAATGAGACTCTAACACTGTTTAGTAGGAAGATTTGTTCCTAGTGTTTTCATCTTTTAAAGTACTTCAGAAGTTTTAATGTTTCAAGTGCAATATCCTAGATCAATGAAAATACAGAAGAAACTGCTTATTGCGATCACTTAGAATTGGGTCTTCTAAATAATAATAACCGGTCGATAACATTAACCGAAGGATATGAAATTTGGAATCATTTACATTCGTTGTCATGAATTTACATTCATGATTACGAATTAATTGTATTGTTATTGAGTTTATCATTATGAGCAACTTTTCATTAAACAAAAAATAATGATGATGAACCAAATCGAATAATACTTTTTATTTTAGATAAAGTGTTTTAGAGCCGACTGAATTTGATAACCGTTTGATAACAATCGGTATTTATGAAAACCGTTTCCTTTGTAAATTCAATAAAAGAAATACAAGTAAAAATTTGATAAGATAAAAAATCTGCTTTGAAAAGTCTCTATGAGAAAATGTAATTAATTTTTTAGTTTTATTTATCAAAGAGGGTTTTGAAGCCAGTCCAACGAAGAACAGTTGAAAAAACGGAGAAGGAAGAGAAGAAAGTAAGGACGATGGTTGAAAACAGGATTGATGAAGACGCAAACTTTCAGTCTTAAAAAGCCTTACTCTCCAGCATCTCTTTGTGAATGTTGTCAGCATCCCCGTCTACTGACCCCTTTTCTCCCTCCTGATTCTCCTCTTCAAAGCTTTTCAAAACAACGGAGGCCAACATGACCCTTTTTTTCTTCCCCCACTCCATTTTCCATAACATCAGTTAAAAATTAGTACTGCTGAAGATACAAATACTGGTTATTAAAAAAAACCCAAAACACATAACAAAAGACGAGAAAAGAGTAACGTTAGTGCTTTTTCAAATTTGAATTTTCAAGCAAAATATCAACTTTTCTTTTTTCCAACAATTTACCATACAAGAAAAAAAAAAGGGTATCATTCATCTTCTTCGAGTAAGTCGACAAAGAAATCCCCCTGAAGTTAAAAACCGATGCAATGAAAAAGGTTGAAGTTGAATTAAAAACATTAAATACTTATATAGGGAGAGAGAAGAAGAAATAAATTCAATAAGAAATGAATAGAAAATTACTATTGACAAACTCGAAAACCGACTGCTGTCTTTCAGTGTGGTGACAACAACGGTCTCACACTAATAACAGTAGCAGCTGTAGGGAGAGAGTGTAGCGACTGAAAACGAAGGGGTTTATGTCAGTTAGAAAACAAAACATTTCATAGAATTGTGATAATAAAAACACTCACCACGCTCATGTAATTCGTCTGATACGTCGGAGGGAATTGTTTCATCTTTTTTGATGTACTCATCGTTGACGATTTGGTAGAATTTCCACAGTAGAGGGACGTCATCTTGTTAGGATTCCTTTTAATAAAATGTCCTTAGATTTTAAGAGATAAAAAAAGTAGTCCCAGGCAGGACGGGATTCCTAAGGGTGGTAGTAGTAGTAGTAATAGTAGTAGTAGTTGTAGTTACTAATGGGTATGTACGTTATATTGAACGTACTTCTTTACTAAATAAATTCAATAAGTTGACATTCTTATGTGCTCTTAAATCTTCGAACTTTTCCGAAGAAGAACGTGTGTGGATGGATTTGCGTGTGTTGTACGCTTGTGAGTGTTTGTGTGCGTGTGTTTGTTTTTTTTTAAGACGACAAGAAAAGAAAAAATATTTTGTCGTTCGCTTACCAACATTTGCCGAATTTCATGTCGACTGAGTTGAAATATAAAGATAAGTAAATAAGATATGAGGTATGATATTACACACTTAGTTTCTCCAAAATCTAAAAAATGAAAATAATCGGAAATTAAGTCTTCTACCCAGAGTTTCTTACTTTCTCCATTTGTGCTCCCACCACTGACTGATGGTGATGCTTGCGTGATGAACGTATATCCACGCGCGTCAACGCGTTACTTCTGAGGCTAATAAAACCGATATTATGGCTGGGTATTGGTTTTATTAAGGGAATCTAAGGCAATACTGGTCTTTGTTTTGATTCTGGTCACGACAAGTAATAACAACTATCCATTTTCGGGAGAGTTACTTCAAGACAAGATTATCTTCAACTTTGCTGTGTTCTAAGCAGAGTTGAAAAGTTCTGTGTTTGGTATCATACTTTCTATTTGATAAAATGAGAAAGACAAGTGCTGAGTGAGAAAAAAATCAATAGGGCTGTTTATAAAATATCTGAGTACATTCGCGCGTGTCTGCTCACGACTAGAGTTTTAACTGTTCATATCGTTCTTGTAACATCTATTTACGAACAGATGCAAATGTTAAAACCCCTATCAATCGTCTGTACGCATGAATATCATTATATATAGAATGAATTGAAATATTGCCGCTAGTATGTGTGATAATGAACAAGCTAAGAGTTTGCAGAAACTGGGAATCTGGGGAAGAGATGAGACTATTCGGGCAATGGTACCGCTGAAATAACCAAAATACTGAGAGTCCTGGTGGAGTATTTGGGAGAATTGCTGTCACTTGATCTCTAGTAAAAGCCTCCAGTCACTGTTGGCGTGAAAGCTCAGTGAGAACAAATTATATTAATGTTGGTTCCTGTAAAAATGTTGGTCGCTTAACTGCATTTATTCAAGAATGTACAATGTTTGGTTTTTATGGAATTCAGATTTCAAAAAGTATTGCACACTAAAAGAAAGCAGTGCATGTAGGTACTAAAGGAAGAGAAACCTACCAAATAACTTAATACAAGTCACTTAACATTACTCAAGGATTTGATTATTCGTGCATTTGTTGGAAGGAGAAGAAGAAATGATGGTAATGTTAAACTGGAGTCTCTAATGTCTATTATATCCGCACTAAATTATCCGTTGTTCTGCAATTACGACATATAATGCACTTTGGCATAAAGACAAATAAAACAAAAGGCTGATAATAAAACTGAAGCACCACCTAAGGTGTCAGAAGACTTTCTTCAATAGAATAATCGAACTGTAAAAGATACTAGTTCTAAAATTTAACATTTAAGAATGAAGTCATCGACTAATTGTTAGTATTTTTAGTTGCTGGAATGATAATCAACAACAGCACGTGTGGATCGTGTGGTTTAGAAGAAAAATATTCTTTATCTGTTCTGGTCTTTTTGTTTTGCCAGGAATTGTATGAATTCAGTTTTTTTTATAGTTTTCTCCATCAAAACATCGACTTTGACGAAGTTGCAAATCTCGCGATCTTTCCTTTCTATTCTTTCTTTAACAATCATTAACAAAGTAAGTGTGGAAAAAGCCCGTTCAATGTTCAAAGGTAAAATCCAGACGTGAAGGCAAATAGAAAAACCGGTGGAACTGCGTTCGTCATCTTGGACAAGTTGGGCGAATGAAATGTGTTTAATATCAGCAGCGGCATCAGCAGCAGCAGCAGAGATAGAAATGAAATCTTTTGTTTTGTTCCTTTGGTCCCAAACTGCCGATCTTTAGTAAGGCAGAATTTTAGGAAAAAGGGATAGGAAGAAAGTAAGAAACTTTCCCCCGTATTCTCCAAGTTGAAAATAATTCCAATATTTTACATTATCCATACAGTATCTAAGGGTCTGCTACTACAAAATATTCAAACTTAACTTTGGTCAAGTCTCGACTGAGCGGTTTTTGTTATTCCACGCACGACATAAATTCAATGCGAATGAAATAATCGATTTCTTTACTTTTAATTTTCAAAGTTTCACATACAATGTCTTTTTTTTTTAATAATATCATTTTTTTTTTTCACAATTTCGACCATTTCTTTTGTTGAATTTTCCGATCTTTGGTCTCCATAAGCAGAACTATTTCTTTAGATCGTTCGTTCCGTTGTGGTGTTTAGAAAAAAATATTACCAACTACAGAATCCGGCAAAAATAACCACAGACATTTAATATTCACAGTTTAGTTTGGCACAAGGAGACAAATATAGGGCGCTCAGTCACAATGATTTGCGAGACGAGCCAACTTACCATCACTCTACGGCGAGGCATCCAATGGCATAGCCAACCGTGAATACGCTCATTTCTTCATTCGCGTACGGTATGTACCTAATCCAGCTAGATGTGTGTGTGTGTGTGTGTGTGTGTGTGTGTGTGTGTGTGTGTGTGCAGACTAACTTAGCCAACAGTGAAAGTAGTTATACATATAAGTCAGATTAAACAGGTGACAATAATTACTTAAGAAGCATTTATTTGCCTTCAAGTGATTTCTATACTGAAGTGTTGAGAAAATTCAGTATGCCGCGCACAGAGCTCACTGCTAGTGTTTTCTCTTCAGCGTGCCCAGCGTTAAACTGCTTCACATGTGTGCGGCCTTCTTTAAATGTGTATGTGTATGCACCTCACATCTCTGTCTCTCTCATTTCTTCTCGGCAGATTTAAAGGGAGTCTGGTTGGTTAGTTGGTCATGTGGGATTATGTTAGTTTGTGTGTATGCGTGTGAGTGTTTGTTTATTTTGTATTCGCACAGTGTGCATGTACTCGTTTTGCTTTCATAAGCGTGTCTGCTGACATGTGGGCGTGTATGTATGTGCATGAGTGTATGTGTGTGCGTGTGTGCATTCGTCTGTGTTCAAACGTGTTAAGGCCGGCATTAATTAGATAAAAGTCGAAGAAACTGAGGAAGCAGAAAGAAGAGAAAAGACGAAGAACACAACAGCATACATAGAGAGAGGAAAGGAAAAAAAAGAAAAAAAGGGAGAAAGAAAGAAATGGAGGAAGGAAGGAAGGAAAGGAATGGAAAGAAAGATGGAAGAAAGAAAGGGTAGGAAAAGAAAAAAGAAAACAATAAATGACAGGAATAAAAAAGAAGATGAAAGAAAGAAAAAAGAGAGATGTGTAAAATTATATAGAGACAAGAAACTTGAATGTGTAAACGAACTAAAGTTGAGCCAAAGAAAAGCGTGATTGAACAATTTTTGAAAATTGGAGAAGGAAAGACGTATTGCTTGGACTATAATTCTCAACTAATGTCAGCTCAGACTGGTACAAGGTCACTATAGTGGAACATCAAGTTGGGATTGAACTTACTAATGAATAATTCTGTGGGTGACGAGATATCTGCTATTATACTATGGTAGGAGGCACGAAATTTGGAAAAAAAAGCTGAACTGAGTTGAAAGAAAGGGAGAAAGAAAGAAATCGAGATAACGCTTAACGAAATGAAAGGTGAAAGGTAGGAGAGAGAGAGGGGGGGCAAGACAGGGAGAGAAAGGTAGAAAGACAAAAATTAACAGAAAAAAGAAACGACGAGAGAGGGAAAAGACTGAAAATGTAAAAATAAATAAAGAAAGAAAGAGCTGGGTTGGATTAGGATGGGTTCATTGAGGTTGGCGAGTTTAGGGAGTTTTTTATTTTGTCAGACAAAAACAGAAAAAGTTGGTGATAACACCCACCATTTACTTTACTCTCCCTACTCTCAACCAGTTCGTCTGTCTGTCAGTCTCTTTTTGCAGCTCTCTATGTGTTGCCCCCCTCTTCTATTTCTTTGCATGGTCGATTATAATGTATTTAGAACATCTTAATCTCAGTAGATTTTAAAATACATAAATGAACTGATTTTAAAAGTACATTATTGCACTGACATAAGCCAAAAAAGACTTGCTGAAAATCCGATACCAAAAAGGGTGCTTTATAGCAATATGGCACAGTATGGCCTCATGGATGAAATGTATATGATAAATATCCAACAGATCAAAGAACTACCCACCCACACGGATGGGTTTCGTCATCTACATGTACTCTTTCTTTAAAGAAAGCGTACATGGTTTTCATTCTAGGTGAAAATTCACTTTTTCTCATTTCAAGGGAGATAATGTTTGATACAAGCGAAAGGTAGAGCGAGGAAAGAAAAGAGAAAACATGTACGAGGGCTTACAAGCCAATAAGGCAGAAAGACATCAGCAAATGAAGAGGATAAATATTAAGCGAGGAGAGTAAAGAGAGAAAACAAGTGGAAGAGCTTTCAAGCCATCAAGAAAGAAAGAAATCAGCAAATAAGTGGAAAAATTATTAAAGAAGCAAGCAAGAAAGAAATCAGCAAATGAAGTGAACAAATATTAGGAAAATCAGAAATCACCAAATGAAAGGAATAAATATTAAAATAGATATTGATGGAGTAATCAAGAAATCTGAAAAAAATAAATAAATATTAAAAAAGCTAACAGGGAAGAAATTAGCAAATAAAGGGAATAAAAATCCAGGAAGCATGCAAGAATAGAATCAGCAAATAAAGGGAATGACTATTAAGCCAGGAGAGTAGAGAGAGAAAACATGTAGAAGAGCTTTCAAGCCAACAAGAAAGAAAGAAAGAAAGAAACTAACAAATAAATGGAATGTTTCAAAGAAGCAAACAAGAAAGAAATTAGCAAATAAAAGGAATGAATATTAAGAAAGCGAACAGAATAGAAATCAGCAAGTGAAGGGAATAAATATCAAGGAAGCAAGCAAGAAAGGGATCAGTCAATAAAGGGGAAAACATTAAGCAAGCAAGAAGGTGGTCAGCCTAACGGTTAACATGGAACATGGAATTGGCGTACCAAATTCATTGACTGCCTCGAACAGCTTACGTCTTGAAAAAGGCATGGATTCACCTCCTCATCTAACCCTAAACTATAGGTAAATAGCAGGGAAGTTGGAGCCTTTTAGCCCTTTTAAGACAGTTTATTTTGGGTGCCAGACATCCGATCCAATAAAAGTCCACAATCGACACCAGCGATGATTGGGTTTCCATGGATCGATTGAGAAGTGGAGGCAAAATGTTTTGCAACACGGGAAGCAACTGAGTATGAATCGGATAAAGTGAAACATAGTTACGTTTCCTTTGTTTTTTTCTTCTCAGTACATTGTTCAGATCCAAAGACCAAAACTCTTTTTGCAGGCCTGACTTTCACGTCCATCTTCGTCTGGCACAAAGCCACCTTCCTAAGAGAAAATAATTCGAGATACATTTTATAAACTTGGAGATGATGCAAGTTTTTATAGTCGTTGTCGTAACTGTAAAGATAAGTATTGAAAAATTGATTTACACAATAGCTGTTAGCAGAGTTTGGGCTGAAAATCTCAAAACAATATCTACGAATCGGTAACAGCGCAATTAAATTAGACACCAATAATCAAAACTATCAACAAAGTCAATATTGGGTTCGTCGGTTTTCAAATGATTCTGAATGGCTGGCTATCTATACCATGCGTACAGATCACTCCAATGGGACTAGAACTTTGAAAACTCAAAGGACTCTTCTATGGAGAGATGTGGCTTCGAACCTTGAAAACTCAAGAAGAAGAAGAAGAAGAAGAAGAAGGAAGGAAGGAAGGAAGAAGATAAACGATGATGTTGACAATTGAATAATGATAACAATGGTGATAAAAACGCTGACACTTTTTCAGGGCGGAGGGATATATTTTCGGAATATATCTTAGCAGCAACTCTGAATAATACCATCTTTTTATACGGATGCATTAAGTTGGGATTGTATAAAATAATTGTTCTGCATCATTATCCTTTATATCTCTAAAGTTCCAACTCCCAGACCTATTCATCCTTAATGAGAAGGCCTGATCCATTTGTCATGTATTTTGAAATACCCCGGTGGACGCCCATGCCTATAAACGGTACGACTGGTGTAAAAACAAACGAGTAATGATTATAACATTTAGAGAACAAGAAAGCATATCTCTGTCTCCGCCATTGTCATGGGGAGTAATTGAATATAGATCTGCTACAAATTTGATAAGTTCTCCCGTAGCCTATTGTCCACTCATCCACATTCATTGAGAATTTTTGGAGATATCATGTGGACAGACATGAAATTTAGACGATATTACGAGGCAGGGGAGATAGTTATGTATGGTCTCGCCAGAAAATGTATTTGAAAAAAAAAACAAAAAAAAAACAGATCTGCTCCCAAATTTTACTGCTTTTTTCTTACCCCATCGCCTACTCTTTTAGAGAATTTCATTGAAATCCATTCCGTACTTTCGGAGATGTCGTATGATCAGATATGAAGTTCGAAATTCATTGATGACTTTTGGAAATTGTCTTGTAGAGAGAAAAAAGATTTGGCATTGTCAAATGGTTTTGACAAATAACTGTGACGTAGGGATGGCGCTGGAATGTAATTGTGTAAGGATCCGCTCCAAAATTGAATTAGACCTCATCGGTAGCCTATTGATCTACTCTTCCAAATGATCTCATTGACGATCATTTCTTTCGGAGATATTGTGTGAACAGACGAACGATTTGACAACCGAACAGACAGACACCACCGAATAGGTTGTATTTCATTTCAATTCTTTTGACTGAAGTAAATCACTGGTAAATACATAATGAAAAGGAAAAGTGAGAAAGAAGACAATAAGAACATTCAAGACCTTCTAACTTTTCAAAAAAGTGTTAGCGACAAGAATCCGCTACCGCATATCACATCACGTGACTGTTGTAGGCAAACAGCAACATAGGTTCAAGAGTAGCATTCCGTCAGATTCGTTTGTTTGTGAGGCTCAGTTCGGATTCAGTTCTAAATTTTAATTGATCAACAGACGACAAAGAAAGCAAAGGAGTTGAGATTGATCTGCAGTGTGAGATATTCGTTGGGACCTGTTACTTCGCAGTTCTTAGTTAACGATGTCAATCGACCATATATTAAGTTGTGTTCGCTGATACTCTGCATGGATTTCCTTGGAGGAAAAACATCCTTTAAATAGATAAAAGAGGGATCCCACGCAACGTTTTGATAATTACTGAGATTTCTTCTTTTGACAGAAATGGTGTCTATTCACCTAGCCATGTGGACAGAATGTGAGGTCGTGTTGGGACCCTCATGCAGATGCGTGTGGGTAGTACCAGAAATGTTTTAGTCCCCATAGCACTTCTATCTTGGATGCCTCAGTGCAATGAGTGGGTAGAGCCTAGGACGTCACCTTGAAACTAGGCATTCAACTTTTTGCTACAGACCATGAGGCCAGTCGGAAACGCTTCTAACGAATGTCTACAACAACAAAATACAGAGCTACCAACTCCGCGTAAGCAATAATCTTTATACTTTTAATATGATTCGCGAAACTGGTACAGAGATAAAGAGAGAGAGAGAGAGAAAGAGAGAGAGAAAGAGAGAGAGAGAAGGAGGGAAGGAGGGAGGAAAGAGAGAAAGACAGAGGGCGAGAGAGAAGGGAGAGGGATGAAGATGCATGTTGATCCTACAATGTGGCTGAGTAAGCTGCGTTTTTCCATGGTTGCCGCAAGTCGGTGTTTGAGTCTAAAAAAAAAAAAAAATACAGGATTTCAAATCCTGATTTTCGAAGCAGACAGACCCTCACAATTTGGAATATTGGCGCTATACAATCGAATTTCCTTCCATTTTGTCATGCCGAAATAAATGACGTTGCATGGAAATGATAATACTGAGAATCTGAGTCAAAAACAGATCAAGACGACAGTATTAGTAAAATCAGTCTGATTACTGGGGAGAGTGGTGGAGTATTGAGGGGACGTGCAATTACTTGATCTCCAGCAAGAGTCACTAGAGTCACTAAATGAGAAAAAACTCAACTCGTGGGATAATGATAAAATTTAATTCCAGTGAAAAGCAAATATCTTGACGCTAGAAATGAAATCAGAGAAATGAAAAAAATATAGAATAAAAAAGTATCCGCTGTATCCATCATTATTAGAGTATTTAGAAGGATCCAGAAGAGTACAATAAAAAGAATGGGAGAACCATCTAAGCGATAGCCTCACCAACATTAGCAAGAATACTGAAGAGAGCACTGAAGTATTGAGGAAACTTGATCTTCATTCAGCGAGACTCACCAATACTATTGGGATGAAAACTCAACGCGTAAATAAGAATGAATAACGAACAATGCATGCTTCTCAAATAATCTTCCCCGTGAAGGTGATTTTGTTTAAGGCGTCGCGTGCTTTCCTCGAGTTGTCAGTCAGTGTGAAGTTAATTCTTTTGTCTAGCAGAAACCACGTGACAAAACCACAAACAAAGGCTCTACAATGATTTCGTTTCGCGATGAAGTCGTGACCTCTTCTTGCGTCATTGCACACTGTTCTTCTCCAGCCAGTCACCATCATTTAACAGACACGAGTGTTTCCGCTACTATTACTACTACTACTACTGACTAAAAACCTCAAAATAGATTCAAGTCTTAACTGTTGTTTTATCTTGATTTTCAAGCCGTTTCCACCATTTGCTATTTTTATCGTTGTGTGTCAGATTCATTCACTAATTTAACATGACAATAAGGCCAAATAGAGGAGAAATGCAGGGAGGAAGGTTGTGTTGTGTCTATCTCCCAAACTGGTAAAGCCTTCTTAGAAAATCAGCATCAGGCATGCACGAATGTAGATATGTTTTTCACCAGTCATAAACATTACCAACCAGGCTGGTCAATGAAATGATGATTTCTTTCTCCATTTGATTTAAGATTGTAATTAACTTTGCTGAAGTCTTTTCTTAATCATTGACAAATTCGATTGTATAAAACAGGACCTATGAACAACAGAGCTAAATATAGTGCTCTCCATTATCCTCCATTCCATTTATTAAGCAGACGCACAAAACAGGAATTTACCTTAAAATGCTCAAAGACTAGATTAAATTGTGTTGATTACAAATAGAATGACTTTAAAGAATCGTTTGAGATACTGAATGAAACGGTCACAAGTAGCATTTATCATAACTGAATGTGAAGTATTACTGCAGACGGTGATGGTGATAATTTCGCAATCGGTTCAAACGAAGAAAAGTACAAATATAGCCTGTTTCTGTTAGCGATTTCCGTTCTTTATTATAAAATTTATTCAATTTAATCAATATGTGCCTATTCTTACGGGTGCTCATTTAATTTCCAGGTCTCTTAGCCGGGTAGCATTAAAAATAGAGGTAGAACTCAACAATATTTTTGAAATTTCATGATTTAAAAACGAGCTATTTTGAATTTTATTCGACCAACCGAGTGCAGAGCCCTTTTGTGTCGGTAAGGTGTCACGTGCCAGTTGCTTACTAAATGATAGAAAGAAGTAAACGAAACAACAAAAAAGGAAGAAAATTTGGACAGCTGAGTCAACGATTTTAACATGATTCTTCCTTTTTGTTGATGATTATAGAAATCACCATCATCATCAACGTCATCATCATCACAAATATATCATTGCTTTTATTTTTGACACGGTTTCATGATTCCATTATCATATTATTGTCAGCTTCACCATTGTTATAAGAAAGGGTGTAACAACTGCCAAGTTCGGTCCATCAATCAATTTAACAATGAAAACTTATATCCATATTTTTCAACACTCAACTAGATTAGCACAACAGTATTATCACCCAAGGGGTGCAATGTCCTGAAAGGTTTACGACGCAGTAAATTGATTCGATGGATTGGGTTCAAACTCCGCCAGAGACAGTTCGAGTTCACTTTGAACTAATAACCTCGGGAAAGGCGTGAATCATTTCCGTCACACTCAATCATGGGTAAATAGTGGGGTGGTTGAAATCCTTTGGCCCTGTGAGGTAGCCCATCTTGGGAGTCTGGCTCCAACTCCATAAAAACCCACAATCGACAGAGACACATGAGCCTGTGAGGGAATATCACCAAGAGGATCAAGTGACCGCTAATCTCCTTAATATTTCAATACCCTCCTCGGTAATCTTGCTGAGTTCAGTAACTCAAATGCTATAATCGTATTTCATATTTAGGCAGGTTCTTCGGGACCGTTCCAATCATCCTAAAAAAAGTAATGCAGTGCTCTATCTATTCAAGATTAAGACGTACCCACCAAGGTTGATAATGGATATAGCAGCTACTTGTCCACCACTTCTTGAGCAAAAATGGTATTTATGGGTGAGTGGATAGCCTATGCATTCATTCTTCCATTATTTTCGCTCTTTACACCTCGCAGTTAAACGTAGTAAAAATCGAGAATTTCATATGAAGATCCAGATCGCCGCGAAAATCCTCCGGAGAGAGATCTTAGAGCATAAAGCCGGATTTAGGGTCGAAACCACATAAATTCAGTTCACTAATTTATTTGGATATGAGTGCGTGTGAAGATGTTTGTAAATACTTTTTGCAAAGATTTTACAAATGTTGAATTAAGAGAAAACTTGCTACAGTAGGGATAAGCTTATGAGAGACATTTTGTGCAGCGATTCAATAAGCGTAAGCCAAATCATGACATCATGAAAAGAGAAATGGAAATGTTCTTGGAAATGGTCTGAACTCGAAACGTTCCGTCGGTCAAGTAATACGAAACCACCATAAGGAGTCAGTGGAGGCATCATATTCCAGATTATCTAAGTATTTTCTTGAAAGTGATCTTCCGAACTTATTTCCACGGTACAGAGTCAAAAAATCATGGAAAAAGATTCATGATAGAAGCCATTTTAAACTATCTGGCGTTAATTAGATTTCTGATAAGCGTATGAATGCACGTGACGATGCCTACAAAGCACTTCTGCAAACATTTCGCAACTATTGAATCAAGGAAAGAAAAACGTATTTTTACGGGTCAATGACCCGAACAGACGAAGGATGGACGTTTATTTATGGTGTAATCACATTCTCAGCAGAGGAAGGAGAACAACACACAGACATTTAAAAAAATGTTGCTTAGGTACCTTCGGTCTATGATGTATATCATTTGCTAAACTTGGTGGGAATGATCCATCGTGGCTGATTGACAGAGCAAAACAAAATTATGGAGAAATAAGGCTATTATTTCATTGGTCATGAAAACCAAGATATTACTTATCACTTCGCAAAAAAGTGAATGTGCACACTCACCATGATTCCAAATCAAAACAAAAATTGTCCAGTCCAGAACATATAAAAATTCCTATTGATTCATTGATCGTCCCCAAAAGGTGCTCATCATGATGAATTAAAATTTCTTTTGAATACACTTGAAGAAGCTTGCAACGATCTATTGCAAATATTCTAAAACTTTTCAACCAAGAAAAACTTTTACTGGTCATTGATCTGTACATCTGAGCAATCGAAAGAAGAATGTTTATTTCTGATGTTATAAAGATGCGTGCCATGAACGGAGTAAAAACATAAGAATTCACCCAAAGAATATTTGTAAGAATTCAACCAGCAATATCGCAACAATAATAGCTACAAAATATTATTGAAAGAATGGATATCTATTCATATTTCTATAGAAAAACCCTGACTGCCATCAAAATGTTTTTCATAGTTTGAAACCTGAGTTTTCGTCTTCATGTACGAAAACTCGATATTTATTTGTCGGAGCAAAAGTAATTTCTCTTGTATTATCAGTCGTTTGCTCAGTACTCAAAGTTAATGCGTCAAGAGAATTACTTCCTATTCCCCCTCTCCCTGCCGGGGCGTCGTGGTGAGCTAGCTGCTTGTGTGACCCAGAGGCAGGGCACAACGCACCAGAGACAAAGAAACCAAAGAAGTCTTGCCTGACTGCTTGGCAGATCGGTACTTGAGTCTAAGAGTCAAGGAAGCCAGGAAGAAGGAAATATATTCTCTTGCAATAAGGTCAGTGAAATAGGATCTGTTGACACTCCTGCCTTGGCCGACTACTACCTGCCACTCTGACTTGAACCATGTGAAGAAACTCTTGTAATTCCGAATCAGATGCGTAGTGGATAGGGTGGTGGTCGTTTCCCCAAAAGAGAATATTCCAGACTGAAAAGAAGGACAGAACAACCGACGCAGACGTGTTAACAACATGGCTTGGCTTAGTCTGACACAAGACCACAACTGTGGAGCAACCGAAGAGGATAGAACATGTGACATTAATGGCCTGCAGGACAAACTAGATAATCATTACACCACGACGACCCCCCCCCATATTCACTTAGATTAGTCCTTAGCATGTGTAGAGTCCCTAGTAGGAACCCAACTCACGAAGTAATAATGCGACATGAGTAACCATTAATCCCCGGCGAATCGGTCAGGTATTCATTATGCTTTACTGCTCTTGGTCATAAATGTTGGATACCCAGTGCGAATCGAACTCACTCCAGTTTACAAGATGGGATTGATGAACAGTACTCCCCGTTTAAACAGCCAGGTATTCGATAAGCTCAGCCAAACAAAAACAAAAAACAAATGTTTTTTTAAACACAAAAAGAGGCAAACGTTTAAATTTTCAACCCCCTAGCTCCATTACTGTGCACACGGCGCACATCTACATATTTGACGGTTTCTAAAACTCAACTACATCGCTTCTTTGGCTTAAAGCATTCTTCTTTCAGACCCTAAACATATTATAACTTTCATTCTGTGTCTATGTAGTGTAGGATTTGGGCATAATATATATGCCATTTAAATGTTTTGAGGCTCTTCGGGATTGTGATGTATAACGCTACAACTTACGACTTCACAATTCTCAGGGGCCTCAAAGAATTTAAAATAGGATATATGTTTACAAGTTTCGTCAGACCTTCTAGCGTAATTTCTAAACAAAGGGTCCCCAAGATTTATATAGTTTTGGGCTAAATCTGGTGCTGGTACATTGAATATTCCGTAATTTCAGTGATGAAAAATGTGATAAATATTTTAAAATAAGGTTGGAAGCTTTGGGATCACTACCCAAAAAACTGTTACACTTTTGATACATCGCTGCGTTGATGATACTACGGATATTTGACATATAAGGAATAAAAAAGATAGTATCTTTATTTCTAAAAATAAACTGAATCCCATCCCACAGCCTGGCTCAAGTTTTAATCCTTAGTATTTCTTGTTGAAACATTAATATGTGAATTTCAGAGTTTGATTTTTGTTTAACATAGGCGTCCAAAGCTATACAACTATTAACTTTCATATGAGTGGATTTAAAAAAAAGGGGGGGGGCAATCCAGAAGAATAACGTTAAGGGCAACAAAAAGTTTTTTTATGCACTGATTTACGTGGAGTAGCGTTCTCTTAGTGCGGACATCAGCCGAAACGTTGTGACAATAAAAAACAAGATGAGGACACTAGTCGGAGTAAAAAATCAGTACATGGAACTTACGTTCGCGGCTTTGTATCAGATGAAGAGCAAAGCGACCTATAAGAACCTTTCATAAGCCTATACGGAGCAAAAAGAAAAAGCAATTACTACTAATTTAATGGGACAAATGTTTGAGCGCTCTCCGAAATAAAAAATAATTATAATGGTATATCAAGCTTGATAGTCCAAAATTTGGGTGGCGTTCGATACAAATGGGCTGTGGGAGAGATCGGAAGATGTTGCACGGTGACTCTGTAAAGGCCCGGTGCAAAACAAACACTGAACGCTTTTTTGTTTTTCACTTTTTTTCGTAAAGTGAACTTCAAAAAAGCAGGCTTTACCTGTAGTTAGAATTTATCCTCTGTCGCATATGTATGTTCTTTATCGCTTGAACTCGCCTTTCATATCTCGATACCTCGTCTTACATAGACGATGCCTTAACCAATTCGGCCATAGTGGCTAATGGTTAAGCAAGGCCAAAATTCGAGTCAGAATGAAGACGGAGAAAAACTCGTGAAAAATTATCAATTGAACCAATTCAACGAAGAGTACAGATAAGTTACGAACATTTTGTCAGTGCGATTTCTAAAGTTGTTTTCAGGTCGGATAAAATCTTCTGAAAATGTTGTAACATTTTTGAAAGAACGTTTGGTAAACATAAACTAAATTAAAATGGCCTCAAATATTGCCAGTTTCTAAAGCTTCAAGATTAGCAATATAAAACGTGATACGGGAACTGAATTTCAGAAACCCGAGTGTAATTGAATCATTTCGGATAATAATATCATCAGACCGCTCTCCATGAGACGATGTATCATTTACTTTGAATGTGTCTATTACTTGCGTGGGAACAAGCACATTGATACTTGGATATCAAAACATCCAACTGTTCTATCAGACACTACACCTTTTCCCAAAAAGTAATATATATAACTACTGTCGTTCATTCATTCAGTTCGTTTGTCTTTTTGATTTACTGAGGGTATTTTTTAAATTTGCA
This sequence comes from Thysanoteuthis rhombus, assembly GCA_963457665.1. Classification (NCBI taxonomy): domain Eukaryota; kingdom Metazoa; phylum Mollusca; class Cephalopoda; order Oegopsida; family Thysanoteuthidae; genus Thysanoteuthis; species Thysanoteuthis major. The sequence goes on along the minus strand of OY735226.1, from coordinate 35,132,767 downwards.
TGGCATATCTTTCTAACTTGCTAGCTCTATTTTTCCATTCGCATACCCTATTTTTTAATTTGCATGCCATTATTTTTTAATTTGCATGCCATATCTTTTAAATTTGCCTACTTCATTTTTTAATTTTTATTTGAGTCTCTAATTTTTCATAATTCTTCAATTTGCTCGCTTCATTTTTTAATTTGGTTGGTGAAAGGTATATTATAACATTGTTTTTTTCCTTCTTTTTCTCTTCAGCTAAGCCGTCGTATCGTATCTCCGATATAGGTGAGGCAAGTAAGGTGATCAGAGGAAACTCCCATAGATTAAGTGAATTCTTATGAAGGTTTGGTTTGGTGTCTGAATTGCAGAGGTTGGGTTACTAAAGAAATATACTCTGAATCTAAAGACTAAAAAATCCGATTTAAACATTTGGCATTTTATTTTTAAAAAATCTAAATTGATCTATCGTCACTTGTAAGTGAGAACTGCTTGTCACTTATGAAACTCTTGTCACTAATGGTGAATGACATAACTTGAACTAAAAAGGGATAAGCAATTGCGGAAATCGAATAGAGAAGAATGACAAACTTTGAACTTTTCCTGCTGATGGGACTCTGAGGCCTAATCGGTATAGCAGCGTTCATATCAGCCAGGTCAGGATAGGGGATGCTTGTTCAAATTTTCGTTGGAGGCTATTCCAGATACACACTTTCTTATTTAAAAGTCGTCAATTTTTTCAAAAAGCAACAATAAAGATGAAAAAACTAATCAGGAATTGCATGTCCGTTTTGCAACTTTGTCCCAAACAATATCACTTGCATTGTTAAAACTATATCATAATTTTCACAGGACGAATACGACATATCATTTCTCAATAAGTACAGAAATGTTTCAAGAAATTCAGATAACATCAGGCGAAGACGAAATACGATGATCGTGTGTCAATTTCGCAAATATGTCCCAAACAACATCACTTTCTTTGTTAAAACTAGATTATATCACGAACGAATACAAGGTATCATTCTTGATTAAAGAATCGACTGCCACATTGCAAATTTTACAAAAAAAAACAAACAAAAAAAGCTTGTTATCTTTCATGAAAGTTTATTTCAAATAATGATAGCACATCACTACAAACAGGAGCGATTTGATTATGATCCAGCGACTATGCGGCGGGCAAAAATGTCCACAATTCATTAGATGTCGTCTATACAGTAGCTCGTGTGACACCTGAGTTGAGTGATATGATCCGAAAGCAGAGGACTGGTGAAATTCAACACGACCCTTTAATGAAAGAGCAAACGCCTGACGTCATTTATTTTTATTGTCGTCTGTTTTGTGAGGCTTTCCTCACAACAAAAGATAATATTGTCTTTGTGTCTATGACTGAGAAACACTGGCATCACTTTAATGGATTGAAAGATAAACACCAACGAGGGTGAAGAGGACGACCATAAAGACAGTAGTAGTTTCATTTTGATATCATGTCTTTGTTAATCGTTTTCACGCTCTTTCTACCTTTTCTATTTTCTTGCTCTTTGCCTTTAAATTTCTTTCCCACTTTTTTTTCTCTTGTTCTCATTTTCTCTACTCTCATTTCTTTATTTCTTGATTTACATCTGTCAACGAAGTTAGGAGACGTAATACGTATCCGTTTGTCCGTCCGTCCGCACAGTATATCTTGAAGTTCAGTATGAATTTCAATGACATGATGTGAAAAGATGAGTGAGCAATGGGCTATAGAGGAAGTGATGAAATTTTGGGATGGATCCAGGAAACTTTGAAAGTTCTTAATTTTACTGAAATTTTATTGAATAGCAAGCTGTGAGATAAAAAGGAATTTGTTAAATTTGAGGGCAGATCCAGGAATTGTTACATGCAAACACTTTTTCATATACTGTATTCGTGTATTCACCCATATTTCTAAAGGAATTCCAATAACATTTTATCAAAGGTCAGACCATGGACTAAGCGAGAATTGATGGAATTTTAGGGCGGAACTAGAAATTTTTAAAAGTTACCTTCTAGGTAACGTAAGCATTTGTGAAGTGATTTCCATTTGTTTTTAGTGACATTGGTTTGGGAGTTGTATGCTGTCGCTGAGCCTTGTAGTTTCTTATTAAGTATCTATTTTTTCAATCCTTTTTCAAACTTGTTATTCTTCTCGGATTTTATTTTCCAGATTTCTTTTCATTTAATATACCGTATTCAACCACGTATAATCCATTACCATAGACATTCGACACGCCCAATTGAGCTTTATTCCTTGTATACAATTATGTACACATTGTGTACACAAATATGCATAACAATTAATAATAATGCGCACCTCGGTTTCTAAGCTCAAAATTTTTAAAAAAAGATTCACTCCTTATCATGTCAAAAAAAAAATCTTTTTTCTCGCTTTTGTTATTTTCCCAAGCAAAATAGATTTCAATGTGTGGGGGTACAATTCGCAATGTAAATTTTTGCTAAATTGATCCTTTAGTTTCACAGTGTTTAAGCTTATTTTATGAAAATTCATTTTTATTGATAACTATCGGCGAGTAGACGAGAGAAGTAACTTATTCATTGATCGCCTCCTTTTCCAACTTTCAATTGATCACCCGAACACAGCTTGCTGCCAAAAGACTTTGATCATCCAGTTCTAAGATGAACATCACTCGCTCTTTATGTAACCAGTGATATAATGAGTAAAAGTAATCAAAAAAATACGTCCATTAAAATGATCACATATATTGTGACACAGTAAATTCTGATGGTGGAGAAAATGAAACGATAATTGCTGGTGTATTTTACTACGCTTACTGTATTTGGATCCAGTACACGTATGATTTTCTCATTGTTGCCACTGACTTTATTGCTACACCATCGCCTACCTTTAGTCATTTTGGGTACTTATTTCTGATAGTAGGGAAAGAAATCATGACTAACTACCAAACAAATATTGATATCTAATTTGTTTGAGCAAATCATGACATAATCTTGTATAATACAAATGTATTGCTAATCGTTTTACAATAGAAATGCTTAGTACACGAGGAAAAAGGATTGTTAGTTGTCAGGAAACACGGCAAATGATACCAATAGGATAATTCTTCTTAATGCATAATGTTAATGAAATGCTAATGATTTTGTTATGGGGAAGTGCAGCATATAATTTTACAGAAAAATGCATTTTGACTGATTTTTGTATAGAAATGCATTGTGACAGATTTTACTATAATCATTGAATATTTCACTCATACTGAATATGAAGCCTAAACCTGTCAAAATTGTACAGACAACGTCGCTGGTTTTTAACAGAGTATGTGCTTTTTCTTGTTTCATTCCTCTAATCTCACTTTCTCAAACATTGGGAACGATAATCTCCCCTTTTCCGTCCCTCTTTTCTCGCTTTTCCATTCCCATCATTCTTTTTCGAAGCCTCTTTCTTTCTCCCATCTGCATCTCATTTTATTGAATAAAAACACAAGTGTTCAAAAACAAAGGTGAATTACCATAGCAAAGAAAGACAATGATCACGGAGTGCTTGACTGTCTCCTTGCTTCGTCTACTGTCTCCTTGTTGAGAGACACTGAAAAGTACTAACAATATTTTCTCTCTGTAGACACCCTGGCGTGTCTCTGTTTACGTAGAGACATTTATTCTTTACCTATTAAACAATGAACAGTAGTTTAGATATGAATAAGTGTCAAGATGTGATTTTATATATATATATATATATATATATATATATATATATATATATATATATATATATATATATATATATATATATACTCACAAACAGACAGCGACTTTATGACGTTTACCTATAGAATAGCAATATGGAACACAAAAACTTGATTTTAATGCAAGAAATCCGTGTGTGTTTCGTGAGAAGAATAGATAACGGAAATCCACGTAAAAAAGAATATTGTTCCAAATGTTTGAGAAAAAGATTTAATAGAAATGACCTTTGGTAACCTTGAATTACGTCATAGCTTATGTCACAAGTTGCTCCTTTTTGACTCTACATGCCGAATATTAGGTCGGTTGCCTTGGTAGTTATTGCGTGAAGGAGGTACTGACAAACAAACGCAAATATTAGTATGAAATGTGCCTTCCATTCTTACTCTAAACTGATTATATACGTTATAGTTCTTGTTTTCCAGCCTATGAGTGTCATCAAATAGCCGCTGGTTATCATAGTTGATTCATAGAATAATCATTGTGGAATCGCGTTACAATCCCTTTGACATAGAGGAATTGGTACTCCAGCGAGGAACATGGATGCTGCTCAAATCAATACAGATGCTAGGAGAAAAACTGAAACAATAATAATACATGGCCTGCATTTTCATCCAATCAAATTTCAAGATGTTTAAAAGACGGTCACATTTACCATTAGCTTTGATGATGTTGATACATTCCATTACTTGAATATCTTGAGCAAGTGAAATATTTTGGGCATCTTAATCTTTCTTCTTTCTTACATGTCATTGCAGGAGCGCCATCTGCAATACATCATACAATGAGCAGTGGATATAATATGATTTAAGGCATAAACTTAGTTAAATTTTAACCATACATAGTTCTTGGGAATCGCCATTTACCTTTATCATCCATATCAGAATAGCCTTGGCAACTTTATTGCAATTACGATTTTCATACCAGTCATGGCTGCTATCTTGAATTTTCGATTACTAGTATGTATTAACGAAATAACGATTCCAAAGAACTATGTATAGTAAAAAATATTCTGATTTTGATAATGTCTTCAAAATCACATTATATCCATCGCTGATACGAAAATTAATCTGGAAACAGTTGACACTGGCAGTCATTTGGAATGGCTGCCATGGGTGACATATTGAAAATTTATGATAGCTCAATATCCAATTTTCTTTGGGGGGGTCTTAAGCTACAAGTGTACTAAATTAGTATCTGCTTTTATCTCAAAATACACGATCACTTGGCTAAGCAGTCCCTATATACGCTGTTCACTTAAATTTCTAATAATCTCATCAATTCTACAGCAAACTGTTTTGTTTCTCAGCGGCATACCATTGACATATTTGTCATTCTTTCTCCAGGACTGTTTCGAAGAATAAATTGAAATTGCTGGCTTTGTTAAATCCTCTCCCATAGAATAGTTCTTCTCAGTTTTTGCTATAAGAAGAGACATTTCATAAGCTTCTAGAGTACAATGATGGGTTTGTCTAGAAAACAACGGATTGAATGAATATCTTACTTCTTTTTCCTTTTGTTGGGCAGCCTTCGCTGAAAAAAAGTCAAAATTTTCAAAACAAGCGTGAATGTTGCAGGACACAGTCTAAGTGATCAATTTAGCATAAACTTACCATGCAAATTGACTCCTCCTAAAAATTGATATGGGAGGGAGGATTCTAAAAAAATTGTTTTTTTTAGACATAATAACTCAATTTGTGTGGCCTGTATGTGAAATACATCGACAGGCCTGCTTAAAAACTGAATAAACCAATGTTGAGAGTTTTGATTGACGATTTCAGGAAATTTAGAATAATTCATGGAATAATGATGATAATTGAATGAGAAAGGATAAAGCTATATGAGTAGAATTGAATGAAATCTGTTGGTTAGCTTTCGTAGGTTAATCGGTAAGACGCCAGCCCTGTCATAAAGACTTCCGAAAAGAGAAGATGCAAATTAAAAATTTAATCGGAACCTTATACTTTTATGAAACTTTATCCACGTTACTTAACGCTAATAGAATGTAAAAACGACATCAACGTTGCAATTAAAAAAACGGACGAAAATGAGAGAAAAGTGAGTCAAAAATCAAGAATGCAATGCGTCATCAAAGAAATTCGGACAACTTGAGACTACATCTACTGAGACGAGACATAAAGCAACAAAAATAAAAGGAAAGAAAAACTAATCAATATTGATATTAGCAATACTTCATCGAAGGAATTCTCACATCTCTTTTATGCAGGTTCGATTCTTATTTCGATACGCATGAAGCACATCTTAGGTTGCATCAATTCATCAAGATTTCATAATCAAAGCATTTTCTCTCAAAGACGTGTATTTGCTTCCTCTTATTCATTTTCATTTCATCATTTTTAAATACCCAAAAATGAACAGCATGTATTTATCAAAGTGTATGCGAATATATTCATTTGCGTACGCATATGTGTTTTTACGATATTCCCTTGGAAGGATACCGAATGTGATACGTATAGCAATAAGAACAGCATTAAAAAGCAAATAGAAAAATCAAGGTGAAAAAATATATACTATTCCAAAATTATTAATAATTTGGTGTTTTGTTTCGAAATCTAACTTGAGAAAAGCCATCCGACTCTATGATAGATAAAGGCGCCATCTTGTGTCGTACCAACATTGTGTTCTTGCATCCATCTATGCAAAACCAACAAAATAAAACGTGGCACGAGATTTAACGTGAGGAACCTGATATGCGAACGTGTGGGACAGGAACAACCCCCAAACCCTTCAGTGCTCGTAACTATTGTTGCAATGACATTAGAGCGCAGGTTTTGTGGTCTCAGGACCAATCCTGAGCCCCATTGAATTAACTACACAAAGCAATACTACGTTCCATGAGGTGAGACCCCAATTGACTATCACATCACAACTGAATCAAAAATGGTCAGAAACTTCAAGACGAATCCTGTTTGTTTCAATGCATTCCTCTTGTTAATATTCGGGAAACGTACTTGAAAAAAGAAGAAAAAAAGATAGAGCTAGCTAACGCCCTCTCCGAAATGACAAACAACATTCCAGATATTAAGCTTTGCATGCTGTCTCCTCCGTCATGAGAGTTTTTTTTTTTCAAGTTTCGGAGGAGCAATGATTAGTTAGAGGATAAAAAGAAACTTAACATTTCTCGATCTACTGACGTTTGT
>OY735226.1:35113392-35118392 GCA_963457665.1 Thysanoteuthis rhombus | reverse complement strand
GAAATATATTTAAAAAAAAACATATCCCTTTACAGTGTTGTCAAATTGCCAGGAAAGATAAAGAAAACATATCTTGAAATATTTGTAGAATACATGGGTAAATCATGGCAAAATATTGAAACGATTCTTTAAGAAAGGAAATATTGAAATAAAATTGGCACACGAAACCATTAACATCTTATCTGTTAAAAAAGTTTTTTGGATGACAAATGTCTGCGGGTTTTTTCAATTTTTACAGATTTTTCGTGAAATTTTAGGGAAAATGAGTCGTTTCCCTTATATCTATCTTATCAAAAATAAGAAATGAACTCTGATGACCATGAACGACCTTTGGAGCCAAGTGCTCATTGTATTTGCTGTGAAAGGCATGTCCCTAAGCCAAATATCAGCTTCCTAGATGCAAAATTGACTTCAGGTTCTGTCGGACGAAAAGTCAAGAGCCATTTTAATTTATAATCAAATTATAAAGCCCTACTGGAGAGCTTTCAAAACATCACTCATCCTATATCCTCCACATTAAAAGATGTACGACTTAACAAAATTTCAGCTCCTTACATGCTAAATTGTGGCCGACAAAGTGGAACAGACAGACGGATTTTAAGTTTTAGAAACCGAAAGAGACTTATTAGAACGCGTTAACTAAAAATCTCAACATCATCATAGTCAAAATCAACATAGGTTCCTTTATGTTTTAAATGGTTCCGGCTGGCAGGCTTTCTAAGCATGTGTTGCGCTAATAGGCCGCACCAATGGAGCTAGAGGGCTGACATTTTTTATATTTACGCTTTATAATGTCTTGTTTTTTCAATCCCTCTCTCAAAATAGGTTCTTACGGGGTGGTCCAACTTACAATTTAAGTTTATGCTAAATTGGTCCCTTAATTTGTGCCTGGCAGTGTTCATGCTTTTTTCTGTGATCACCCAACACGCTTTTTAGAGATCACTGCCTAACAAAAGGCAAGAGAAGCGATTAATTCATTGATTACTCCTTTTTCCAATTTTTTAGTTGACCACCCTTAACACGGCATGTAAAAGACATTGAGTGACTTACTAGACATGTAAATAGGTAAATAGTAAGTTTTCTTCAGTTTCGTTTACTTGATAAAATACCAGCTCAGCTATTCATAAAAGACCATAGTTTTAAATTGAATTAATCTGGTTATTCATTATTCAATGATTGTATATTTATGCTCAGCAGATGTATTTGCCACCATCTTAAAATGGTTTATTTAAGGAAGAAAAGTCTTATTTTTCATTTGGGAAAGCGAATATTGTTGTAATTATCTAATTATGTGCGGCGTTTGTATATTCGGGAGAAAACAAAAAGTATTGTCCCGTTAAGTAAACGAGGAACGTCAAACAATCACTTTCTATATATTGTGATGATCTCAGTGAACTACTTACTGTAGGGACCGAATCCTGGTCTGAAGTGTAGGGTAAATAAGGAGAGTATTTCGGATGCAACTCAAATCTGTAGCATTAGATAACATTCCGAAAATGATTTTTTTAAATCAAAATTCCTTGCTTTCACAATGTAAAATTCTCCATGGTCGAAAGTGCTAGGTTGATCAAAAATAAAAAAAAATGAAATACACCATGAATTTCGGAAAAAATTATTCGCTCTTTTGAACCAGCGATATAGAATATCGTTCGAAAACTGGAGAAACTCACAAAAATATTGAATGGACAAAAATATCGATCTTATTCATAGAAATTGGTACGAAAGAAAAATTGCCGCAAAATACAATATATATATATATATATATATATATATATATATATATATATATATATATATATATATATATATATATATATATATATATATGGTTTGGCTTTTCAACGGCGATAGGACCTTAGTTAGTGGGACCTTTATATGAAGTAGCCCTCCAGCCTGCGTGATATAGTTTGGCTGACTCCTCCGTTTGAATTTAGAGTTTGTATACCGTGTTCCACAGAGGTGACACTTATAATAGCAAGGCCCTTATGTCGGAGGTTTGACAGGGGTTTCCCCTTCTTGACAGTGAGGGGGGTATACTACCCTCTTTGCAGGACTCTTCCGACATTATGACTGGCCTGGATAGATGAACCACAAAACGTGAACTCTCAGTAGTTGCTGGATGCCGGAACAGGCAGTAGAGTTCTCCTGCAGCTGTCTGAGCAACTTTAAATACAGATCTATGACACAAGACATACGCACGTAAGCACGCACACGCACACACTCACACACACACACACTTACATGCACATACACACTCACACACACGCATACTCACACACACACACACACACACACACACATATATATATATATATATATATATATATATATATAGAGAGAGAGAGAGAGAGAGATCCATTCATCTTTGTGTTTGCTCATGTGTATGTGTTCTTGCGTATGAGTGTGCCTGCATTCACGCGTGTGTTAATACATGATATGGATAAAATAATCCCTATATAAAGTGGTCAGCTGCTTTGCAGACTGGGAAATAACATTTTTTGACAATTAATCCTTTTTAAATCTTCACTTAGGGTGGTAGTGAAACTAATCTGAATGTAAACTCCATGAACAAAACTATTAGACTGAAATAGAGATGACAACTAGGAATAGATATATATGTTTCTATTTTCTACTGCAAAGTTTGATTTATGCTTATACCATGCTTGGTGAAAATCCTGTCATGGCTCTTCATGTCCAAATCTCTTCCCGATTCCCTCTGGAAGATTGTCACGGTGTCTCTTTTGATATTCTTTCTGGGATAATTGGATGCATTCACTTCTATGCAGCAGCTTTATTTTTGTCTCCATGCATATATTAGCCATTTCAGTATTACTAGAGATTCTATCTCCCTTTTTAGTTGGCCTTTACATAATTATATCCATTTTATTTGCAAACCCTTACCGGGGATTGAATTCTCCATGCAGATGTTTCTCTTCCCATTTTTTTTTCTCATCCAACTTTTGATCTTTTTTCACTATTATTATGACAAATTGCACAAGTGAAGTCAAGGAGAATAAAATACGAAGAGACGGAATAACGTGAGCACCATCTCCAGCGTGTGAGACACCTCAATAACTAGTGGAAGATTTTATTAAAAGAAACAGTTTTTGGAGGTAAAACAAAGATGGTGTAGAGGAAGGGGTAGCTGCTTATGCCCCACAGATGGTGCTCCATTTAATGACCAAAATGAAGGATAAGCTTTCGGTAAAAATCAGCTAAACATACACGCTGTGAAATGCAGGCGTACAGAACTTGGTACGGATAACGAGGCTTCTCCAGGCAAAAGGGACACAAGAATGTTGACGAAATCGATACAAGTAACGGTCTTGCTAATGAGGGAAAAAAGATTATTTTTACAAGGATAAGGAAGGTGATTTTTCACGTGGTTTTTTTTAATCAGGACTTTGCACCTTTTTACAGTTGATATGTAATTTGTGATGACGGTGCTTTCCCATCTGTCTCCATAGATACGAGGTACTTCGGTAGAAATCTGAACAGCATGCAAACTGAATGCTGTACGGACTTTTGCCGCTATCCCCTATGAGCAGTGCCCTCTATGAGCCGGTGTGCTAGCAGCAAACAAGAGACCGAACGAGGAGATAGGAAGTAGGTGCAAGGATAAGACTTTTGAAGCCAATTTCTCCGAACTCTTGGGTTTCACTGATCACTGACCGTTTCTTGTAGATATATACGCTGTGAGATGCAATTGGAGCGTCCAACGAATCAAAAATGTCTGGAAAGCAAAGCATGTCGTAATGCAGATGTCATTCGTGAGCTTACGATTATTTTTCAAATTGAAGAGAGACGAACACACAAGCAGATAGACACATAGAGAGAGAGGTGGCACAAAGAGAGAGAGGGGGAGGAAGAGAGAGAGAGAGAGAATAGGTTAGGTGTCGTAAATTTAAGGTTCACCCACCACTGCGATAATCTCCTGTGATCCCTTTTTTAACCTCTTCCCTTCTGGCGAACGATGAATCGATCTATTGAAGGACTTCGCCATTGTTCATGTGATTAAGGTATAACACCTACAATCTTTTATACAACTTTGGTACCGTAGATTTGTTTACCTCACTTCTGTGTATAAATCGCTTCGAGGTTTTAAAGCCTCCATAAAAGACCAACCAACGAAAAATTTCGGTTAATCTCAGAAAATCTCTGGTTTAAGAAGTTGCTTGGTAATTATACCTTGAACCGGAGTGAACTCGGCCCCTACGTATACCTAATACATTGAAGCGGCGTAAACTATTTTGACCATTTAAAACCCCATCGTAAAATTTCTTTTCTATCAAAAGAATAAGAAGAGTGTCTAAAATGTCAATGTGCACAAGAGGTAACGGTTGCCATATTCCCTGCTCCTCTACCTCACATGCAACTTCAGAAAAGAAATTAATCGGAATATTTGGTTGTTTTCTTCAAGCAGTCACCTTGTGTTTCACTGGAATAGCATCAGACAAAAGTTGCAGTGTCATTGCCCCGGCCATTGCAGATTCATGATTTATCACTGAATATGACTTTCATCCGATCATCTACACTACTTTCTTTTATTGCTTTTCTTTAGTCCGTTGTAACTTTGTTTTCTTCAATTTAGATGTTAGCGCTGGTTTTTGTTTTAGCTTTTCTCAGTGTAAGTTCCATTTCATTTCGCCGATCTCTTATTGTATTGTCAAAAACATTCTCTCCCATTTGTTGGCTTTGTTGTGCATTTTCCATCTTCAAGAGATATTTCTTTGAGTTTTCTATTCCGATGCCTTGGCACCTTCTGGGGTCTACCCATATGTTTTCTCATTCTCTCCCATTTGTTGGCTTTGTTGTGCATTTTCCATCTTCAAGAGATATTTCTTTGAGTTTTCTATTCCGATGCCTTGGCACCTTCTGGGGTCTACCCATATGTTTTCCTTTTTAATCTTGTCATTTTGTTTATACTTGCACCAAATCTTAGACACAACTGACAAGGAATAACCATCACCTTTCGCTACACTTCGTGTTGGATCTCCTTC
>OY735226.1:35080892-35110892 GCA_963457665.1 Thysanoteuthis rhombus | reverse complement strand
TAAGGTATATTTACTCAATAGAAGGAAGCCATATTTAAAAGTTTAGCATTCACGAAGACATTTCGAGGATCCGATAAAAACATTGCTTGAAATAGTTAACTTATTTTTGTAGTTTCTTAAATGTTTTTTTTAATACTTTTTTCCGATTGATTTCAAGTTTCAAAGGCAAAAACGATTCCACTCTTTATAAAAAATCACTAACCAAAAAACCTTCGACCGAAACTATCAACATAGGTTTCTTCAGTTTTTTTTACTGATCCTGGTTGGCTGACCGATTGGCTATTTATCTATTTGTTGTGCATTCATGCAGCACCAATGGGCCAAAAGCGCTGGAAAAATCATGATTTAGGAATTTAGGATCATGTCTTCGACTTTTTGTGCCTTTCGACAGTTTTCATTGGTTTTCAGTTGGTGTTTAATTTACAATGTAAGATTATGTTAAATTAGTGCCTTAGTTCACGCTTGTTTTTTGAAAATTCCCATCCGAGCTGATGATCAATTACTGCGTTGCATTTGCAACCTGAGGATGGTTATTGTCATGCAGCAAGATCACCTGCCTTTGTCCAGTAAAATGGTCTTTTCTATTCCAATGCGTACTCAAATAAGTTGACTGATTCTACTCTCATTTTCTGTTCTTTTTTTCTGTTGTTTCGGCTGCATCTTCCTCCGAATATTCCATGTTGTTTTTTGTCTTTAAGCTAAAAATCTTTTAAACTTTGCAAACAATTCCCAAAATGTGCTTGCACCAACTGCTTTATTACCAAAAGCTCGATAGATACATTGCTTGGCTCGCTCTTCATTTTTCTCAAATTGAACAGTGAACAGCGTCGAAAGAGTATTTTATATTTTGTAAGGATTTTAATCAAAATAAAGTAAAATTATCATGCTTCAGCAAACAATCTTCAAAAGATTAGGCACAAACAAGTAATAAAGAATTGAGTAAACTTCAAAGACGTTATTAAGTTTTCCCTAACACCATGCAATAGATGGCGCCGGCAACAAAATATATAAACGGTATTCTCTTTATTAGGTTATCAAGTCGGTTTTAAGAAAATTTTATTTGCTGACTCATTTGTTTTACAGATCTCTTTATTGTCAAACTCCAAGTCGGAGACTGCAACTGACTTCGTTTTTCTACGCAACAACAACAACAACAACAATCCTCAGGGGAAGTGAACTGTTCAATGTTTGTCTGTCCTGTCACATTAAACCAAACTGATACATAAAATTATCATTTCTCTACCATGATTCAAGTAGAATCAGTTAAAAACTGAAGAAACTCATGTTGACTATGTTGACAGTTTTGGTTTGCAGTTTCTAAAAATCACTTTGACTGCATTTGAACCTATAAACGTAGGCATGGTTTCTATTTTTCTTATTACCTCTGGCTGCTTCATCAAAGGATTGTCTGAGGTCAGGAATTAATGCAATTGTCAATGACGATATTATATGTATTATTTCTTATAGTCAAATCATGCTGAAAGCACCGGTTTCCGTTCGACCGAAGTTAAGCAGTGTCCAACGTGGTCACTGCCTGACCGCTTGGGAATTCCAGGTACTGTAAGCAATCCTGAACAAAGGAAGAGCCTATGGCCAATTGGTTAACAGCATTGATAATGGACTCTGCGGGCCAAGTTCAAACTCCGTCTGTGACTGACACTACTAGCCTTGGAAAATGCACGAATCTCTCTCTGTCCGGGGTAAAAAAGCATATGGTGAAGTGAGTGACGCCTATTATACATCCAGCAGACCTCAAATACATAGCCGAGACGAAGAGAAATTTGTCAGATGTGAAGTCTCGGTCGGGACAGCTTATGCCGTAGCCAGCGTACGGGCAGTACTTCACTTACAATCTGTAACTTTTGGATATGTACTGCCGTTTGTTCCTGGTCAATTCCAGTTAGTACGTGGCATATCCTTCAAAATCTAGGATACCCAATCCCGTTGTCTCGTGAATGGTGTAATTTGTATCAGCACCAGTAATACACACAAGGTTTCTTCTATTGTTTATATATAGAACACAAAATTAAATTGCACAACATACTATTAGCTGTGTGACCCCACCCATTGACCGATATCACCCCTGCTAAACAAAACAATATAAACCACCCGCCATCGAGTAAAGTCATATCAACTGGTACAGTTGATTCTAAGATAACAATCTGTGAAAAGGATGTAAGAATTAATTCGAAAGAAAGTTAAGTGGAAACTATGAAATTTATTAAAATCTTAAACAAGTCTTTTTTTTTCCAATTGGGGGGGGGGAGAGAGAGAGAGGGAGAGATGGAAATAATGAACACGAACTACGTAAAATGGGCGGGAATTTCCCTTTATCAACTCTCTCTCTCTCTCTCTCTCTCTCTCTCTCTCTCTCTCTCTATATATATATATATATATATATATATATATATATATATATATATATATATATATCCCTGGTACTCTTTTCCCCTCTCAAACCTCCCCCTCTTACCCCCAACCTTTTTTTCTTTAGTCAAATTGAAGGGTAATTCCTCGTCCTATTCTTTTTCCGGATGAAGGGGCCATTCAGTGAGGGGAGGGGGTAATAGAGTTTCACCCAACGAAAGGAGTACAGATAAATATCACATCCAGCTGTCACTGAACAATTAAACTCTTTTCCTGCTAATGTCACATTTTATGGAACCGCCAACTAAAGCTGTCAACGCAGTCAATATAGGTTTGCGAAGTTTTTAGGTGAATCTGCTAGGTTATCTATCTATCTATACATGTGTCAGACATACAGTCCGCATCAATGGAAATGGAGGGCTGAAAATTCATTCACTCCTTAATATGTCTAGAAAAGTTTTTTTTTGTTTCGTTTTGAGTTTTTTTTTTCACCCCCAAATAAGTTTCTAGTTGGTGGGTGCAAGTAAGTTTATAATCAATTTGTCCCTTGTTTCGTGTCCGGCTGTGCTCACATTTTGTTTTCTTTTTTTTTTTTCTTTTCTTATTTTTCAATATTTGGAAAAATCAAACTTTTCTTTAGCGATGAACTCCCAACAAAAAGTGAGAGAAATGATTTATTTGTTGATCATCCTATTTTCCAATTTTAGATTGATCTCCCCCATCATGGTATGCTGCCAAAAGAAATCGGTTACGTGACGATTTCTATTAAGTGATTAACCAGACCAGTTATTATATACATTTATTTTTATTTAAAGAAAAAGTTAGAAACTCTTGGCGTCTCAACATTTCTCAGCGTGTACCAAGACATGAAAGTATGCACAAGATAACTTATAAGCTGCTGTTGAAAGGGAAAAAAATATATAAATATTAAGCAACATTCACACATTTTTGTTTTTGAAAAAAATTGAAAAAAAAATAACAAAACCGAATAATTTAAGGTAGGAAAAAATAAAATCTGAAATAAAAGTAGAAGATAATTATATATAGAGCGGAAAGAAAACCGAAAATGGGTGTGGTTTATTTCATTTTGAAAACTCTCGACTGAAACTATCAACATACGTCCCTCTAGATTTTTAAATGATTCAAGCTAGCTGGCTATGTTTGTCTCACTGCATCAGTGGAGCTAGGGGGCTGAAAATCTAAACGTTTTTTTCTTTGTTTTTTCGAAAATTTGGATTTTTTAGTGGTCACTGCCCAACAAAGGTGACAGGAGTAATTTACTCAATGACCACCTCTCTTTTCCCCAATCTTTTAATTGATCATCCCAAAAGTTATGTTGCCAAAAGCCTTGGTTTCGTGACGATTTCTATTAAGTAACTAACCAGACCTATTCGTGTTTTTAATATGAGCAAGAAAAAAAAGAAGCCGAAAATTTCTTCTCTCTCACCCAATGCCTTGACTCTCCAATTAGGCACAGGAACACTTTGCAGCGAACAAACATAAATTTTATCATCTGATGAATTACTTCTGTTTATTTATCTATCTGGACGCCTCGCGAGTAGTGGATAAACAAGTCTTACTTTTATGTTGAGCGATATATACTTAGTGCCTCACATTTGTGACCTTGTGCCACACTAATGTCATAAGTGCCTTGCTGTGGAGCATTGTATAGCATTCTGAGCTGGAAAACCTTTTTTACTGTTGTGAGTTCGATACACACTGGGTGCCTCATATTCATGACCTTGTTCCAGACGAGGCTGATAAGTGTCTTGTCGAAGATTAGTGAACTAACTCCTATACTTGTTATAATTGGTTTCCAGTCACGAATGCTTAGTGGTTACAGATGTGATTATCTTGGTCCCAACGCCAGTCGTAGCACCATATGTCATTCTGTAGTCTTAATCAGGGTAGGAAAATACGTGAGGGAGAAGGGTTTGCATTCAACAAAACAAATTCATTATTCCAGCTATTATACGCAAGTAAAACAGAAACTATTCTATCGCCAGAACATCATGTTGTAGACTGGATTCGATCAGTTACATTATTTTGTGAATTCTATTTTCTTAGCATAGAGAAAAGTGCATGTGATCCTTGCTTTCATTACATCATCACAAAGATGGGGATAAATTAATGTCTTCAGAGAGACAGTGCAAAATGAATATAAGCAGTCTCAATTGAAATTCGAACATAGTTCATCGATTCTATTCTCCGTTCTGGTAATCATTATGCCCCCCCACCCACACACTCCCATGAAGAGAACTCCTTTCTGTATCGATAGACAATGGAGCAATTATAAAGTGAACGATCCTGGGTGTAAACCTGGGCGAAGCGTATGAAGTCCAATCCCGCTCTTGATCTTGTTTATGGATCAATATGCTTAGTATCCGTCTAGCAGCAGGAGCTGTCAGCAAGAAGTCAAATTTGGCAACCAACTTGGAGGGAACCCCTCGGTTCAGAATCAGAATTGTTCGTTTCTCCAAGAGCCCAGTCTATCCAGCTATTCACCTGTAGCTAGGAGAGAGAAATGGATTCATGCTTTTACCAAGGGCGTTACTACAAACTGAATGCAAATTGTTTTAGCCGAAGCTTGAAGTCAGTTCGTTAATTCCAATCTCGATGCCTCTAACTGATTGACAAACTGCACTTCCGAACCTTCATAATTGAGTGAAAAGTTTGGCATGTTCCTTGTTTTAGTTCCAGAATTTTTTCAGTTTTATTTTTGTTCTTCAACTGCGATCATCGTTATAGCATCGATGGCATCTTTCCCGCTTTTCTGGACAGGAAAAGTGACATCAAAAACAAATTTTCGTACCTTTTAAATGACTTCCCCAGAATGAATGGGATGATAAGTGAAAAGTCTCTCACTCCTCCCCTCTTATTCTCAGCGGTACTTGCGCCTCTTTTCTCTATCCTCCCTATCACTTTTATTTTCCCTTCTTCCAGTGTTATTTAGTCCCCCAACCCCTTGTTACTCCATAGGATATGATTATGTCACGCTAGATGTTTCTGAAGAAAAATGTCTTCATCAGCTTGCAGTTTTTCTTAGCTGCTATGCTATGGGGGGCTGGGCTAAATCTCCTTGATGTGCAGTGAGAGAATTCGTGTCTGTGTGGGCTTGAATTTGAAAAGCCAGGCGTTTTCCCTGGAAATTTGCCCGAATTAACAAGAATTTTATATCATTCTTACATTACTTAGTTCGCCATCCTCGTAATAACAAGACCAATGATTATGCTTTGTGCATGTGTTACGTCATGAAATCAGACAAAGGATCTCCCTAGGTTGGTAAGCTATCGGAAGAAAAAGCCCAGCCCCCATGAATAAGATGTTCCTATTAGTTTTTTCAAAAGGGTTTAGAACTGATACGTCCTCCCGGTAGTCACCAACTGTGCTGAAACATTGGTTCTCAAACTAAGAACTATGCAGCGCGCCCAAGAGATGATCATGTTCATTATCATACAGAGAGATCAAAAGACGGTATACCAGGGAAAAACAGGACCATGTTACAAAAATGTCAGACAAAGGTTGGATATCACTATTCATAACGTAGATACACAGAGATCATATGTGAAATTGTCACCGACGAAAAAAGATAAGTTGATGAGACAATTTAAACAAGTTCAGAAAATAACGCGTCGTTTACGGTCAAGAGTGGCTAATCTTGGGAAAGGTCTATGTCTAATGACAGACGTTAAAAAGGCTGCTACTGCTTCTGCTGCTGCTGATGATGATTATGATGAAACACTAGCGTCTGTATGTAGCGTGATTATTCATCGTTATCATCACACGTTATCGTCATTTTTATGGTAGCCAACAATGCATTAAGTTGTTTTTTCGGTAAATAAATTAGTATTTCTATTTACAGGAACCCCCACGAGAGCAGGATGTGACACAAAGTCGGTTTAGTGTGTGGAACGACACGTACAAACTATTGTTGCAAGGACATGTGCACTTAACACTTAATCACAGATCGAACCCTGATCCCTCTGATCCAGACTATGCAGAGCAAAGCCAACGGCATCTGCGATATTCCAAAAGCCGTAAAAACAAACTCAAACAAGTTTGAATTTTTTTAATGAAATTGTTCGAGTTGTTCCCCTCTGAATAAGTTTTGGGGAATTTCCATTCATATGAAATAAGTATTTTTCATCCTAAATGGTCCGTTGACCCCAATCCGTGAAACCTTTGAAAAAAAGGGGATTCGTCGATCTAAAATGTATATTATACGCTGATTAAGACATTTTGCATTCGATTAAAGTCTTATTTGACTCTGATGCGTGGTTCTCGTAACATACGTGCATGCAACTTTAGATGCATTGATACGAGGTCTATTCGGAGATCATTCAGCCATTTTAAGTATCTCGATAACAGATTGCGTTGCTTAAATGTAACTTGGCAAACAATCAGAGAGGACATTACTATGCATGCAATAACATACACATGGGGTAAATCAGTTGGAAATGAGATGCCATCGAGTGAGTTTGACTGTTGCATTGACAACCGAGCCTGTCCATACTTCACATCTTGTGTAGGTTTTTTTCTGGCTAAAAATCATATTGCCCGGGTTTTTCAGTTCCCACACAGTCCAGATCTGGCTCATAACGACTTCTGGCTTATCTGAAGGAGATTTCAGACCAAGGTTGAGATTAGGAAGAATGCAAAAAGACAGCTGATGGCAATCCTGGAAAAGAATTTGCAGACCGTTTTGAAAAGTGGAAGGAGCACTAGGGTGAGTATGTCAAGTAGCAAAGGGAGTGCTTGAAGGGGATCAAGGCATCACTTCCCATAGTGCGCTATATTTCGGATATCATTAAATGACTGATGACTCTTTGGACAGACCCATACATTCACACACACACATTAGATGAATTGAGACATTAAGAAATCTTAAAATTAGGATATTTGAATTATTAAAAATGATTTATCCAGTAAAATAGCTTTAGACTTCTTGATGTCGATCCTTACATAAATGTCCCCGTCAATTCTGACAAGTATATTAGAGTA
This sequence comes from Thysanoteuthis rhombus, assembly GCA_963457665.1. Lineage (NCBI taxonomy): Eukaryota > Metazoa > Mollusca > Cephalopoda > Oegopsida > Thysanoteuthidae > Thysanoteuthis > Thysanoteuthis major. The sequence continues at coordinate 35,103,524 of OY735226.1, read as the reverse complement.
ACCATTTAATGAACTCATACTATATCTATTTATTTGTTTGTGCTCAAATGGAATGATCTCATTGGTTGATTTACCTACCTATTATCAAGAATCAAAGAAATTACGTCATAGAAACTCTTCATGTTCATCACGCATTAAAACGGCTTAAGATGAATTGAAACGTTGAAAAAACTTAGAATTAGGATACTTGAATTATAAAAAATGAATTACCTGATAAAATAGGATTAGTTTTCTTAATGCCGATCCATACATGAATAATCGCATCATAATATTTATTTTTTGTTGTTATCAATTGACAGTTATTTACTTATAGCTTCGGTTCATGTAGAAGTCTGTGTATGTATATTTTGATTACTTTATACACGTTTGTGTGTTTGATCTTTTTATATAGTGGTTGTTCAGATGATCTTTTGTAGCTTGGTTTAAACAATTATTGATATATTGTGGGAGCATTTATATAACTGAATTATATTTTGTTTTGCATGTACACATGCACATATACATGTACACCTATATATGTACACATATACATACACATGAACATGCAGTACACATACAGAAACGTATATACACATACACACAAACATATATTGCTTCTATACATTGTCGATATTGTTATGTTTCGTATTTGTGAATCAGTCATTAGAGTTGTTATTGTTCATTTTTCTTATGATTCTCAGCATTCATTTGTTTTGATGTCTGCAATTTGATATTAGCTCATTTCTCTTGTTCAACAGCTGGTTGTTTTTTGTGGTACGATATTATTGTGAGTTTTTCTTCTAGGCAGAGCATGCATGTTTTGTTATGTTGTTATATGGCACGGCCTACTTTACTATTTTCCATGTTATTGTGTTCTTGCTTGGTTTTTAAAATCCTCGTTGTTAAATGATTATTTGTGGTTGCCAAATCTTACTTTCCATGTTGTCTGGGTCGCTCCTATGTATATCTTTGTTTTGCCTGGGTCATTATTGGTATTAACTGCAGCCATATATATATTATATTTTCTTTCCTACAATATGATTGTTGCAGACATTTTTTTTTCGTCATGCAGTTGCATTGTTGTTGTTGATTGTTCTTTTTCTTGTTCATCAAGTTGTTGATGTGTTTTCAATGATTCTGTCCATGTTGCATATGTAGCTATAACTAATTTTGTGTGTTGTTCTATTGAATATTTGGTATAGCTTATGTGTTTTTGTCTTCGAGATCCAGGAATGTTTTCCCATTTTGTTTTTCACGTTTTTATTGAAGGGTGTTTAAAACCAAATTATGTTTCTTTTTCCTTCTGTTTGTGTTATTGTCTTTTGTAGTTTATATTTGTTTGTTTTTTTAATCCACTGTTTTCAATGCATTTTCGTATTGTTTTTTTTCTTGTGGAATACATTTTCATTTGATGAATTATCTGCCAGTCTTCTGCTGATTCCTTTGGGTATTTGTTTTATTATCGACTGTGGGTGATTGGATAATGTGTGTGTGTGTATATATACACACACACACACACACACACACACACACATATATATATATATATGGATTATCATCTTCCCTATATAGTTTGTCAGTGCTTTTTTCTAATTATAGTGTTAGATTAAGTAAGTTTGCTGTTTTAAGTGACTATCTCTATTTTAAATCCCGTGTCTTTGAACTTTTTGAATTATTCTTTTCTTATTTTGTCTGTTGATTGGTTGTTTTTTTTGTTTGTTTTTTGTTTCTCAGCATTATAAGGCCGTTGTCTCTGTATAGTTCTATTTCATCCTTGTTTATCGTATCTTCGAGTATATTTAGTGTGTAAATCCCTACTAGTTCTAATGTGTCAGCACCTTCGTGACGTCAAAGTTGTTTGTATTGCTATGTATATTTATACATTAAAATCTTAGCTGAAAGGGAGGTGGTGTTTGATCAACAGAGCTGGAATGCCATGTGATTATAGCTGTTTTGTTTTTAAAATACCCGAAACGGTTACACGTTAAACAACTCATGATCCCAACAAAAGAAAATTCACACATCGTACCATAATAACAAAGTGTGTGTAAAACATGGGAAAAACACCGAAGAAAATGACATAAAGTGCTTCGAGAGATATTAGGAAATAAGTGACTGTTGAATTTTTGAAAAAGATTTTTAACGTTTATTGTTAAAGCTGTAAAACTGTCTAGACTATATACATATAATTATTTATTTGCTTTTTCATATGGGTTGTCCCTCGACTGGCTGTTTCACATCTTATTATTCAAGTGGATTTTTCTCTTGTTACGTATATGATATATCATCTGGATAAGTGGTTATTTGATAATACGAGCATTTTCTTTTTTAAAACACACGTCTAAGAATGTAATTCAAATTAAATGATGAGAACTGCTGGCCAGTCAGGGTAATCTTTTTTCAAATTTTCATTCATAAAATACATATCATAATTTATGATGTTCACCAAGCCCTTACATTTCATGGTAGAAACTTGATATTTTGCACACACACACACACACACACACACACACACACACACACACACACACACACACAATCATTCATCCTCAATAAGTACGGAAAATGCTTTTTTCCTTTTGTTAAAATTCCCTCCAGAACAATTTTTAATTGGGGGTTCAATACATAATTAAAACTTTTACCAAATTGATCCTTTAGTTTGTGTCCATGTTTTGTTTTTGTTTTTCCATGGCAACTGGTAGTAATTTTATCAAAGTAACTCTATTTTAAAACCATCACTTGATTTACGTGGTAAAAAAATAGCATATATCATATTGCGAGTATTTATTATTTACTGAAATGACGAGGCTGGCCAGCTGCGTACAGAAATGGTTTCTGGTCGCAATCTGGAATAAATACGATGCTACACAACTTTCCCCATTAACCAAGCAATCTTCATATTCGTATGATTGCTAAGTTCCAAATGCAATTGTAAAAATTGTCATCTTGCCAAGATAATTGATCGCTACGATTTTCAACGACTTTGCATTCAGCTTCTCTGGCTTTTTATCGGGGTTCGTCATTGGAGTCAATGGAGAGATAACAACTACCTCTGCCATAACATCATAGGGAAAAGATCTGTTGTTATCCGTCAGCAAAAAAAAGAACACCTTCCGCTCTAAACTGTTTGAAAAATTTGCTATGAAATTCTAAGCGTTTTCTCTTCGACGCGAATTACATTCATAGTATATATTCTTTTTCTCTCTCTAATCGGGCGTTCCCGAGAATAAATTCAACTATATCTTGACCTTTTAGTTACACTTTATTTCAAATCAGAAAAGCACGATGATGTAATCAAAACCAATGACATAATATTGCAGAAGAAGACCGGCTACTGCAGAGTCAAACACCACACCTACTTCTATTCCATGAAGATCATTGCTGCAACTTTTGTATTACATGTAGGATAAATAAATTCATAGATATGTAAGACTTGTCACGTTGAATCAGTCGGTAAGAGATCCGTCTAACAATCATTTGTTCGTGATTTCAAATTACGATTAGGAAATGTTCATTTTATAAATTTGCATAGATTAATGTGATAGGACAGAAAACTGTAAAGATTTGCCTACCCTAAATTCGATGAAGATTGTTCTTCTTGTTGCTACGATGAAAAATTATCCGACGAGGAACAGAGTTTGATATTATCCAGAGGAGGATCGCCATTTTATGCACACAAACTACACTCTGATATTGTTCAAGATACTATTTCTGATCGATGGAATTTTACCATGGTCTTGTGATTAGCACATTTCGAGAGTGTAGACTGTTCGATCGTCACCGCGGATCGGATCCAGTAAATACTTAAGAATCATCGGCATGGAGCAGTTGTTAGCACGTTAAATTCATGGGACAGTACAACTGTAGTAAATTCAATCCCTACTTGGTTACTACCTAAATGGGATTATGAGGTGCCAAAAGCAGTTGTAGATTGGGTAAAGGGCCGCATGTGGAGACCCCATTAATCCTCCTAAAGGAGAGACCAATCTCTATACTACGTTTAATGACACTAGCCAAAGCCCATCTGAGCTCTCAAGAAATGAATGAATGGCTGAGGTAAGACATCTTGACGTCAAGCTAGATATCTGAAGATCAAAATAACGCTAACAATAGATTCAATCTGAGACAGTGACTCTTAAAAAAAAAAAATTTATACACCAAGCTTAGCGTGGTCTGATGCAAAGGCATATGTAGATACCAAGCTTAGCTTAATACGTGTTGGGGCCCAATAGTGAGGAGTAAAATTTTATTGTACCAATCTGACAAATGAGAAAAGCCAGTGTGCCTCAATATTCGAAATACTGACCTTTGTCTAGGCTCGAACGCGGATCATTGGCGCTGGTTTAGAGGTGGGCAACTATCTTAATATCACAAATCAAGCTCTATGCGTATATAATAACAGGGAATCCGGCGTTGCCCAGGGAAGAAATAAGAGCACATTTAACGATACAGAAATAAAACTTTCTTCAATACATGTCTTCTCACACAACACAGGTTTGAGTGTACTGAGTGTACTGACTGGCATGTTATCCAATGGAATCTTGGCGTTGGAGTTGCACATACCCAGGCTGATTCGCACACACTTCCAGGTAGATTAATGTAGTCTGTGTAGCTGTGTGACTGTTATTGAAACATTTGAATGTGAAAGTTTGGGTTTAAGGTTCCGATGATATGAAATTTATTTAAAAAAATTCTTTCAACCCTGAACAATGTTTGGCAAATCTTTGTTTTGTGAAAGCAAACATTTTAATCATTGTCGACTTCAGTTGCATTAAGTGGCAAAGAATGAATTAACTGAAACAAGTAAATAATAGTATTAAATATCGATTCTAAGGTCTCACACACTCGTTCTTTGTTAAACTTTTGTGTATCATCTTTAATATCGAGTGAGCGAGTGTGTGAAAACATGAAAGAAAAACAGAAATTAATACATAAATAATGTTGTAATTGCTTTGAATACCAACCGGTGTAACCGAATAGTTTTTGCCCTCTTGTCCATTAGTAGCCGATTTCGACAGCGGTTAAACTTTTTGTATCAACAAAACGAAGGATTTCCTGATATTTTTTCAACAAAAATATGACTAAAAAGGAACTAATGGAAATACCCTAATACTTCAAAGATGTATTTCCGTATGACAGATGGTAATTAACGGTACATTATAGGTACAACATAAATACAAGCCGCTGTCGAAGGCTTGAGATATTTTTCTGGCAACTGACAAGTATCCAGAGGAAATAAAAGTGTTACGGATTGAAAGCAAAAACAAATCTTGCGAAAATTAGGATCATCTAATTTTTTCGAATAGTTGTCTAAAACGAATTTTTCAGAAAACTAGTCACAATGGAAACTTTGTAAATATCCATTTTATTCAAAAGTTTGGAAAATTTTTTTAAAATGAATGTCAGATTCATTATTTAGAGAAATATTCTTTTTCATTTTTTGATTTAAGCCCAGATATGGTCATTTTAAAATATCTGTTTACATAGCAAGACTACTATCACACTAATAATTGCAGGTTACATCTGATGCCGGCTGTTGACTGAATTCAAAAACTCAAAAGATAAATTTGTATTGAGTAGCTTCGTTTAAATTATAAATTAAAATGACATTTGTTTTGCTGAATCGTAACCGAAAAAAGAAAAAAAAAACATTAACAATAAGTGATAAAGTTAAACATAAAAAGTGACAGTGCGGTCTGAAAACTGACGGGGGAGACGAACGACGGATTGAGACTAACATAGCTGGTCTGTTGTTACCCACTTTCTCAGGTACTTGGAGAGAAATCGGTCTGTCAGTCATGTCTTTCTTTTTCCCAGTCACTAATTAACAGTGGCATCCAAGATTCTTGGGCTATCTTTTTTTTTTTTTTGTCCACTCTCTCAATAAAGGTGTGCATACAAGCATACAAATATGTATCGAGAGAGAGAGACAGACAGACAGACAGACAGATACACACAGAGACAGAGATGAAGAGAGGCACAGAGAGAGAGAGAGAGAGAGAGAGAGACGTAGACACACACACAGTGAGACAAATAGAGTAAGTAATCTACAAATTTCAGTTTAATCTCATAGAAGAACACATGGAAGTACAGGAAGATGGTGTTGCAATCATCTCCCAAAAAGCAGCCAGGAGTCCCCCGTGTCCTGAAAATTACGAAAATTACTATGGCTGTTACTAAAAATTACTATGGTTATTACCAGTAATTACTATTGTTATTACAAAAGGAGTTATCGGTGTTAAAGGGGATAATGTGTTTTTCGAGATGTCATAGGAAGTTGGGTCACCTGTGCTTTCTCAATCTAGTGTCATCTGTTAAATCCTGGGTTGCAAAAACAAATGCTTTTGGAAAAAGGTTTTGTTCCCGATTCGATGACCATGTCATGGGAAGTTGAGTTATCTGTACTTTTTCAATCTAGTGTCATCTGTCAAGTCCTGGGGTTCAAAAACAAAGCCAGATATAAGGGCCAGTATTTGGGGTCTAGAGAGAGAGAGTAAAAGCTTATGAAAGAAAAGTTATTTGCAGAGTCCTTGGGAGAGGGGGAGACTAATTTATGATATTGAACAGACCTGCGTCGCGAGATGAATGAGGGTCAATGTTTTGGGTTTTTCCGGAAAGGTCGAGATGGCAGGAGAGGGAGAGAAAGGGGAGTCAATCACAAGAGATACAGTGTCGATACCAAGGGCTTAAATAGGAAGAATTTTCGTAACAAGCAGTCAGAGTAAAATTTGGGTTTGGAGAAGAGACTCGCTGCCAGGCTCTCTCTGGTGTCAGCCGTCCGCCCTAGTAACCGTCAACCGCTGCTACCATTCAGTAGACTACCGTTCGTGACATGAGAGACCAGTCGTCATTTTGACTTAGATAATAATCGGCCTCCTCTCTTTTCAACTGCGAATAGGCATTTCCCGTCTCCAGAGATATTGATAATCAATATTCTATATAAAACATATAAACGAAATCCCGTCTTGTTGCCTTCTTTTACTAACCCAGAACCACGGCTGGCTTAGTATAGTTGGTGGGCCCACCCCCAAAGGAATACCCCACACTTGTATTGGAAATCAACTGTGGAAATTACGGCTTCTATATGGAAAATTGTTTATCTGGGAATTTACCGTGAAAATTAGAATTGTTCAGGAATTTCGTAAAGATTTCAGTGAATATAAATTACAATATGACCAAATGAAATAGCTATGGCTTCTTCGTGCCGAGCCATAGTTGAATAATCCCATCATTTTTTACGGCTATATTCTAGTTTTAATATAATGATGAAAATGTTTTAAATGTTGCTAGAATGACCAGAACGTGAGACAAAAACACGAAATGTGCAAATGCAATTGGTAAAAAATGTAGCAACGATTGACATGCTTGACACAGGGTTGCCAAAAGCCTTCAGTGCGTAATACGTGCGAAGAGCAATGAAGCGAAACGCTGTAAAACGAAGTCTGACTGTTGAGGCGATTGTAGGGTTACATCTGAGCGAGTGACTATTTCTGTTGGATGAATCCAATGGCGGCATGCCACCGTGTAATGAAAAATGCAAAGAGCGCAGCAGGGAAGAAAGAATTAAGCTTCAGAGGATAATTTGAAAACAATTGGAAGGGTCGAGAAAAGAGAAGAAAAAAAGAAGGGGGATAGAGAGAGAAGGGAGAGGTAGAGAGAAAAGCGTGAAGTGAAATAGGGAGGAAGGTAAAAGGAAACAAGAGGGAAGACAGGGAAATGTGAGAGGAGGAAAGGAGCAGGAAGATGGAGAGCTAGTTACATTCATAAAGTGTATGTGTGGGGGATGATAGATATGAACAGGGAGGGGATGAAGAGGAGGAGATTGGAAGAGAAAAAAGAAGTGTGAGGAAATAGGAGGAGGAAATACAACGAAGGTAGAGAACGTGCAGAAGAAGAAGAAGAAGAAGGCGAAATGGTTGAAAGAAAGAAAGAAAGAATCAGAAAAAAGAAAAAAAAAAAACTACACGGGGAATATTTTTTGATGAAAAATAAAAAAAAGTCACAGAAGCCATACTTTTGCATAAGTTTATGAATTGGAAGAATTCTCCTTCAAAATTAAACCTAGGAAACATAAGTTAACTTCCTCGTACATTATCGTGCAGACTAACAGAAGCGCAATTGTTTCCAAATACGTGCAGACATAAAGAAGTTCGAAAAGGCAGCCGATCAAATTAAGAGTAGATACAATTGAGGTGAGAAAGACAGCGAGAAGATTCACGGCGAATAAAGATTGAAAGAGAGAAAACATCGAGGGAAGAGAGGCAAGAGAGAGAGAGAGGGCAGAAGTTGTTAGAGGGTAGGTAAAAATTATGAAAGTTACTGGAGTGAAAAGAGTGCACCGAAGAACTCTATTCGATTAGGTTTTCTTAAGTGAAGTTGAATCTTTATTACAAAAAATTAGTGGTAGATGGATGATTTAATTGTTTTGATAGAATTTAGCTGTTTCACCGCTCTGTGTGTAACCCATATCCATCTAGTTCTCTCTCATTTTTCCCAGCTCTCTCTCTCTCTCTCTCTCTCTCTCTCTCTCTCTCTCTCTCTCTCTCTCTCTCTCTATCTCCCTCTCTCCCTTTTCTTATTTCTCTTTACGTCTCCTTTTCCCTCTTTCGCTTTTTCTTTTCTAAGTCTTTCTCAAATTCTCTCACCCCGCTCTCTCTTTCTCTTCAATGCTCACCTTTTTCTCTCTCTTTCTCTCTCTTGTTGTTTTTCTCTAAAACACTTGGCTTTTTTCGCATAGAAAGGAAGGGAGGAAGAATGACTCTTTTCCAATCTGATTGCCCTTTCTCACAAGTGTTATCTGATATTTACAACAATCCCAATTCAACTTCACGTTCTGCTGACACCTTATAGGAAACTGTCAACCAAAACTGTCACTAATTCTGTCAATATAGATTTCTGCAGTTGAAAATTAGTCTGGCTGGCTATGTGTGTATATATGTATCATGCGTACAGGCCGCACCAACGTAGCTAGAGAACTGAAAATTCGAATATTCTCTCTTTATGTCTAGAAAAGATTTTTTGAAGATCTCCCTCAGCACCAAAGGAAGGTTCTTCGTGGTGAGTTTAAAATGTGAACTGATGCTAAATCGGTATCCTAGTTTGGATCTGGCAGTGTTTACGTTTGTTTTTGTTTTTTAAATTCAATTTTTTGTGATTACTGCCCAACAAAAGGCGAGATAAGTAACTCATTCATTGATTACCCCTTTTCCAACTGTTTAATTGATCATACACAACACAGCATGTTGCAAAAAGACTTTGGTTACATAACAGTTTCTATCTAGTCACTAATCTGATCTGATTTTTTTTGTCATTATGACAGAATTGCTCTATATTACCCCGTTTACATCTAATCATTACCAATTTCTAATGATGCATTATGGGAACAGAAAGAAGGAATTTCATGACGGGTGGAAGGAAGTCATGCTAATCGTTCACAGAGATTGTCACAGAATCAAGAAGAGGAAAAAAGAAAGAAAGATAGACTAATTGGAATTCTTCAAGAGTTCAGGTATGTTATTCACTTTGTCAAAATTGCCGGCAATTTTGCTTTATGACTGTGATCCAATAATTGATTACAAATGAACCGAAACGGAAATAGAGAGCAGCAAAAAGTACGGAAGAATTTCAATTCCTATTTATTCAACTTAACTGACTGAAATAAAATATCAGGGATGATCAGTCGGTGATGTGAAAACATTTAAGAAATAAGGTTCAATTAATAAGATAAAGAAAAAAAGGTTTTCTGAAAACAAAAGCCCCACAAACAATATTAATTTGCTCCGGGTAGATATCTCCGACTTGAGAGAAACGGGACAATATCAAGATATATACGTATTTGTATATATAAGTGAAAAGTGTCTGTGTGTTTGTCTGTCACGCAACAAAAAGCACTAAAACATGGGCGCAGCTCAACTAAATTTTGCATGCCTACTCAATGGACCTAGCAGAGGTTTTGAAACAAGAAATAATTGAGAAAAATATTTCTAAAAAGGTTTCCCAGGAAGTTGTAATACAATTAAACTAAAATTTTGAGTCTACTTGCCGCCCACATACATATCTGCTTATTTTATATGTTTATATATAATTCTTTAGGAAGAGTAAAGTGAAGGGAAACCCATACATTGAAGGGTATTTAGTGAAGGAGACTTTTCCTTAAATTGGATTTAAATTCAAGTTGTGAGAAAAAAAGCATTCTTAAATGTTTTAGAGGGAGCTCTATTCATAATGTAATTATAATTCAGAACTTGGTCCTTACCTTCCGTCTAATATATATATATATATATATATATATATATATATATATATATATATATATATATATATATATATATATATATATATATATATATATATATATATATATATATATATATATATATATATATATATATATATATATATATATATATTGAAACTCTCATTTGAAATTATCTCCGATTATTGGACGATGAATGTATCGGTTGGCCTAGACAGCGTAAATAGAATAAAAAATTTGGGAGAGTGAGGCTGCTGCAGGTATCGAAACTACAACCGGTAGGGTAGCCACTTCAACGTAGCGTTGCTCTTACCATTTAGCCATTACTATTGCATCATCAACGGTTGTTTAGCTTAATGGTAAAAGCAACACTTTGGTTAAGGTGTTTTTGGATTTGATCTGTGTTTTGATTTAATCCCCCAATTCACTCAACATATTGACTCGCAATGTCATGTTGATGAGAATAACATCAGTGTTTTAGGTTGAAGTAGAGCAGCTTTGAATGAGGTTTACATGCAACTTGGTAACACGAGAGAAAAGGAAGGAGAGCTTGCTTAGTTGGTTGCGTTCATGAACTGTTACGTAATGAGTTCTTTACATTCTACAGCAATACACATCCTGGTTATACTCTCAAAACCATATTTACCTTTTGAGAAGTGCAGATGTACCCTACGGTAGATGAGAACTCCTGTAGCAAAGCATCAACAGATGACTTGCCTACCTTTGAAATGATTAGTAGTGATTTCGTTTCTTGTTGATTGCTATATGAAACGGGTCTTGTTCATCACCAAATAGAAACTTCCTAAAACCTGATAGAGGATTTTCAAAGAGCAAAAAAAGCAAATATTTTTTATTCTAGACATAATAAGAAGTAAATGTTTATATGTCCAGTCCTCCAGTTCTATTCGTACGTAACAAATACATAGCCAGTCAGTCAGCCAGCCAGTCGGCCAACCGGGCAGCTAGTCAGAATCACTTAAAACTCGAGAAACCAATGTTTTATTCAATGGTTTCTAATTAGTCACTATGATAGAATGTTTTTTCAGACGAGGCTCCTTGTAGTTGTTGCCTTTATCATAACGTTTTGGCTATTGTACCGTCTGGTCTTTCTCACTTGTTTGTAGCATTTCGTAACTTTTTACGAGCTTCGAACAGAACCCTTTATTTGATTTATGTGAAAATGTTGTTCTCATTCATTCATCTATCACGTCCAGTGTGCTTCCAGGAGGAGATGTCAGAGCTCATAACCGTTAATTCTTCATTCTTCTTACTCTCAATCGAGTAAATGTATATTTCTGCCCTCGGATGATTGAACACGAATGAAAGTATTGAACGTTACTATCACAATTATCCATATACTGGAGCCTCAAAACGAATCCCGATTCTTTCCTAATGAGAGCATAAAATGTTGGCTAAATCTATCTATCATTTTTTCTCTGATGTTGTCCAATGTATACTATCGTGAATTCATTCCACACCCAATCCCAGAAATTCATACAGATATGAAATTAGTCGCGTGTCAAAAGTGTGTACACCATACAAAGCAACACATAAAGTTATTGATATTTCTATAACATAGTCAGCACAAAGCCACATGTGGACTGGTTGACAACACAACGCCACATGTGAGTGTGAATGGAGGAAGGTGTATTTTGTAGAGGGACTAGTTGCTTAGAAAACCAGCATTCAAAATCCTGAGTTTGTTTCTCTCAACCTGAACTGAAACACCTACCATCCAACTATGTCAGTCACGAAGCAGACAAAAAAGACAAAAAACTACCGTCGTAATCATTTTTTGTGTGTCAGTTGTAGAGAGGAGACGATCATGGTATCACAAAATCCCTTCTATGGGAAAAAAAGAATTAACGTACGAACGGGAAACAGACGGGAAAAATTATATAAGGATTGGCATGTCTGATTTTTATTTAGTTTTATCAGGCAAACGTAAGAGCCTGTAATATGAAATATAGTTAGTCACTCATTGAAAACCGTCACGTGACCCACGTCTTATGTTCGAAAAAGTTTGAATTATCAATAAACAAGCGTGAACGCAACTGGACACAAACTAAGTAACTAATTTAGCATGAACTTACATTACTAGTTTAACCCTACCTTCCTTATCAAAAACCCATTTAGGGGTATTGAAAAAAAAATTGTAAACATGATAAGGAATAAATAATAAATGTTTAAATTTTCAACCCTCTAGCTCCATCGGTGCAGTCTGTACTTGTGATTAATACATACAAACTCCGAACACTATTTTGTTGTTCGTTTTTTGTTTTTTGTTTTTTTGTTCGAAGCGAAAATTCCATTAGGATTTCTTTCTGTTAGTGCAAGGTAAGAATGTAGGACTTACATATAAGTGTAGTGACGTTAAGCAAACTTTCCAAAAAGCAGGAGGTGCCTGTTATAATCACTCGTCTGTTTGATGTTGCCCAAGTTTTATGAACCTGAGAGAAACTATGTTCGATGTGTTATCGGCAATTATCAAAACTATCGTAAATTTTACAACGGTATTTTTTGAGAGCCCTGATAACCCTTAATGACTAAATTGATGGGAATTTTCAATTTTTCACGTCTCGAAAATCTCTCAAACTCGAAAGAGAGAAAAAAACAAGATCTCAACTGGCTTCAATGGTCTTTGAAAAAAAACAAAAAAACAATCTAAATGATATCAACACAAAATCGAAAAAACAACATAATCATCTTAATTGGGAATACTGGACTTTAAAATAAAAATCAAATCCATCTAAATAATATTTTTAAAAAATTCGGAAAACAAAAAAACAAAAATCAACTCAAAGGGCAACACTGGAATCTAAGATAAAGATGAAAATAATCTGAATAATGTCATCACAAATCCGAAAATACCAATGAAAATCCAAATAAATTTGATACACTGGATTTTAAAATGAAAATAAAAAGTATTAAAATAAAAAGTGTCAAAACATTGTCAAATTCAAAAAACAATCAAAAGGCAACACGGGACCTTGAAATTAAAAAAAATCCATTTTGAAAAAGAAGCAAAAAATCTAAATTTGCAACATTGGGCTTTAAAATAAAAATAAAATCTTTGGATAATGTCGATAGAAATTTTTAAAAACAGACAAAAAATATCTGAATTGGCAACACTGGACTTTAAAATTGAAACAAAAATCATCTAAATAATGTCAATACAAATTCAAAAAATCATCCTAATTGGATACACTGGACTTTAAAATGAAAATAAGAACCATTTAAATACTGTGAACATAGATTCGAAAGAACAAACAGAAATTATTCCAATTGGCAAAAGCCATGTAAATAGTGTCCACACAAATTTGAAGAAAAATAATAAACCATATAAATTTGCTACACTGGACGTTGAAAATTAGAATAAAAACGTTAAATGAACATAAATTCGAAAAAACAAACAAAAAAAAAAACATTTAAATTGAAAACACTGGATTTTGTTATGAAAATCAAAGTCATTTGAAGAATGTCAACACAAATTTGAAAAACAAACATAAAACATTCAAATTGGCAACACTGGACTCTAAAATGAAAATTTAAAAAATGCAAAATAATATCATCACTAATTCATGAAAAGCAAGCAAAAACGCATCAATCGGCCACACCTGACTTTAACATAAAATAAAAACTATCCAAGTAGTGTCAACATAATTGGAAAAAAAAAATAACAAAAAACGTCCTAATTAGCCTCACTGGACTTTCTAAATAAGAATAAAAGCCATTTGAATATTGTCAACACTAATTTGGAAAAACAAACAACAAACAAAATAAATCGGTAACACTACTTTAAAATAAAGATAAAAACCATCTAGATAATGTCGGCATGAATCCGAAAAAACAAACAAAAAACTATTCAAATTGGCCACCCTGTGCTAAATATTCTCTCTCTGTCTCTGTCTCTGTCTGTCTCTCTGTCAAGTCTGTCTGTCTGTCTGTCTCTCTCTGTCTCTCTCTCTCTCCCTCTCATTGCAAATAGAATTCTCAAATGATCACCCATCTGGTGTTAGCCATGCAGAGTATACTTTAATGCCGAAGGACCAAGCTTAAATCTGATTTTCAATGTATCTAATAGAGTAATAAGTTAGCATTACTTCCCGCTTATTGTTGCAATCTGTACCAACGAGAGAGAAAGCTTTTTTTCAAGCATGTACATAACGAGCAGATAATAAGGACAATTGTTTCTTTATGAACCAAACCATTAAATCCAGCTGTTGGCGTAATTAATGAAGTTAAATTCCCGTGTTAACCTTTCAAATTTGCGAACGAGCCTTGTCGACTCAATCTGAGTTTATCTAAATGGCACTCGTAAAACTAATGACTTGTTCAACACTACTGAGTCAGTGCCCGTTTCAAAGGTGCATGTTTGGAAGTGGGGGGCATCAAGCAGCCTGTTGTATTTGTTAGGTGAAATAATTTTCCGTCGTCTTACGCTTCGAAGTATTTCAGTTATTTCTCTTCAGTGTTGCTAATTCAGATATTTTATGTCTAAATTTTGATGATTTTAAAAAGCGGAAGATATGAAGGAGGGAGCCAAAAAAGAAAGACCAGCTTATGCTCTTGAGACTGGTTGGATTAACTTTTTTTTCAACCTGATCGGGTCGATGCTTTTTTTTCAATTTATCCCATAAAAATCTACGATAGCCGTTCGTATAAACGGGTTTTACCCGACATTTAATTTGATTTACATCTTTTTTTTAATGAAATTTTCATTTTTAATGTTATAGTTATTATTTATTGTCAACAATGTTTTTCTCTTTTAAAATAAGTTTATCACTTCATCCAACACCCAACAACATTTCCGAAATTTAAGCCTTCAGGAGTTTTTTTTTCATTTACATGCGATCGATGGTCAACTGTTTTATACACACACACATACACACACACACACACACACACACGCACACACACACACACACACACACATATATATATATATATATATAACAGTTGATATTGACAGTTTTCAGCATCATTTTTTGCATAAATTTCCTGGAGAATATGTTACAAGTTGAAGGACTTCGTATCTCAGCTCCGTGATCACTTGTCGTGTCGTATTTTCTACTAAGTTCTACAAGTTTCCTGAACAATTATCACCACTGCGAATACGATCTTCATTAGGAGTCACCCACTTGAAACCTTCTGCTTCACTAACCATGGCAAATCAGTGCGGAGCATCGATTATTAAGTCGGTCTTGAAAACCATTGCTTCTATTGTAAATTCGTTCCTCACTGAGTGTCTAACTTCTGGGGTCTTTTACCAGAGGAAACTATGCTTAGTAAATACCTCTTTGTAAAACACACTGAGATATTTACTAAGCATAGTTTCCTCTGGCAAAAGAGCAATGATTAGAAAGATTGTCTCACAGACCACTACTATTGTTGTGAGTTCGATCTTCACTGAGGAAAGCACACATGGGGTATTAATAAGTTATTTTCGATTTCCACCATTATCTTTCTATCCCCTCCTTACTATAATTATCCTGTGTGTGTGTGTGTGTGTGTTTGAACCGAGATAACTCGACAACTGATCACTGAACGAAGTTAATATTCACCAGGTATGAGGTTCCATGCACCGGAAATTGCCGTGTCAAATCTGGAGTCGTTTTGGTTTACGATTATCAATTTCCGTTGGTGGCGTTCGATTTACAATAAAAAAATAACCTTGAAATGTGTGCATTTATAGATTCAAAAGGTTTGGTGAGTACGGAGAGAGAGAGAAAGAGAGAGAGAAAGAGAGAGAGAGAGAGAATTAGTTTTTTTTCTGTTGAATTTTCCAGTAAAATTTGATCAAATTATAGTTCGATGACGTGACGATATAAAAAAAAAGCCTGTTTTGATTATTATTATTATAAAGAAGTTCTTTCGTTTTTCTTATTTTACCAAACCTTTTTAGAGGAATCATAATGTTCTACTTTTTATTTACTCAACTGCTTTTTTACAATTTGTCTCTTCATCGGAAAAGAATGTACGAGAAATAATTTTTCGTCATCGTGGAATAGGTAACAGTATATTTTCTCACTTTTTATTCATAGATCTAAATGCAGATGTAAAATATCTAAATCGACTAGATTGAAGAGAAGTAACCAAAAGACGGACAGAACATTATTTGTCAAGCTTCTCCACACACCATAAAGTCCGACCCTTTCCAAGCGTGCACCTTTTCAACGAGCACTGCCCCAGTTTCAGAAGAGTGGACACGAGGCGTAAAGCGTATTTTGAAATGCAGAGGATTCTTTGGCGCCAAAACTATTGCAGTAACCAATTTTCATTATTATAATAAGGCATACGGCTTAAGGTCTTTGAGACATAGTCTGGCTGTCCCATCTCAGTGGGAAGCCCAGATACAAGCATATTCTTCAGAAAAAATAATACGTCTAACAGATATAAAGGCAACTCACGAAGCGGGGAAAAGGTGCAGGGGATAAAAAGGAATGTAAACACTGCCTCCTTCCAAAATCCTTTGTTTTGTATTGCATCAGAGCAGCTGCAAGATTTTGCTTGCATCACATGATGCCTTTTAAAGTAAATATTTGCAGATCCTGCAGTCAACGCCGATTGTTTTTTGTCATTCATCAAGTTGTGAGAATAGCATTTATAGTTTTTTGATATTTCAAAAAATGACTTCAAAACTCGATATTCATCCTGTATTCAAAAGTGGAGAACTTTCTACACCACTGAAGACTTATAGCAGATATCTACAATACTTATGATCGAAACGAATCCTCCAACCCAAAACGTGTCTTTCTAACAAATAAAAGTGAAAACAATCACTCCATAGCTCTAGCAAATCTGAACCCGGTACAGGAAAAATAACATTTTTCAACCAATCAGTTTTTGTGACGTTGATCTGGCTCTAGTATCCAATCAATTATATAAAATAATCCCAATTGAGCCAAATCACATTCTCTCCATCAGTCAGCTGTTACAGTCATTTCACTCAGAGCAGAAAAAAACAATCATATTTCCTTGGAGGCCATGTGCGAATTAGTCGTCTCACAGCTCCTATACAAGTCGTCCTGATGTACGTTTGAACTCTTCATAAGTTGAGTTGTTGTCTTAATAATCCAGCCAATCACAATCGATAGAGCAACAGTCAGTTACACCACGTACTGTTCAACGGAGACATTGTTTTTCTTCATTTTATGACAATTTTTTAAAACTTCCTTTATTTCAAACAGATATCTTCGGTTCCTGTGCCTGGTAAAATCGGTCCCTCCTTTAGGCAAATCTAGACAGTCGTCTGTGTTACAAACGTCGGGTGAGTGCAGTCCAAACTGGAAATAAATGGTCATTAGAATACAATTCAAGTCTCACCTAGGGCGCATGACTTGCAACGGCCCTAGTGAAAAGGAGCCAAAATTGTTTTCTTAGCTTCGAATATAATTTAAAACTTACCAATATTGGCCATTTCCTAATGTCTATCACAAAGAAAACAACTCCTATGCCATATTTCCTTTCAGCATTGGAAAAAAAAACAATGAAGCCAGATATGCTCCATCTCTGTAGACAGCTATGACTTTCTGAGCTTAACTTCATTTCGACCCGTAACCACAAGCATCGGGCACCCAGTGAGGATTCAGCTCATCACCCAATTCATGACTTGCTAATCACTTTACTATGATCTCCACAGACATTTAAAACTATCAAACACTTCAACAAAATCATGGGATTCATTCACTTTTGTTCTTGCATCATTTTGAGTATCATAAACTCAATGTGTCGAAGGAAACTTCGTTTATCGAGTTTTGAAACATTGATAGTATCCACCATTACTTTTTTAGTCAATCGATCCTTATATCAATCATTACCAGTACAGCCTGTCGTTCCTTACATCCATAATTAATCGTTCAATCAGTCGATCCTTACATCCATCATTACTTATTCGGTTATTCGATCCTTACATCATTACTCGTTTGGTCACACAGTCCATACATCATTACTTTTTCAGTCACTCGATCCTTACATCCATCATTATTTGTGCGGTCACTCGAATGGTAAATGAAGAACGGCCTCCACTTAGATCATTTAACCCTGCCAAGTTAGAAGAGGTATGTCTACGTCTTTTCGTCTGTTCCCCCCACACATATTAACTCCAAAAGTTCTCAATTGATTCCCATGAAATTCCGTGGAAGGTTAGTCAGTGGGCCATGGAAGAGATATTTAATCAAGAGGATGATCCAGGAATGTTTCTCTTCCAGCATCGTAGCTATACATCAACACCACACAAAAAGTTATCAATGAATTTCAATGACATAGGTTGGACATTGGGCAAAGAGAATTGATCGAATTTTGGGGCGGATCCAAGAACTTTTCAGAGTAACCATTTCTACATGTTAAGTATTCATAACCTGATTTTTGCTCAGGTTTTTGTGTCGATGACGTCAGCAAAGGTAAGCGCTCTCCTAGTGCTTTCTAGTTTTATTTTTTAATTTCTACCCAGCAACGCAATCTCAAATATTCCATGTTTCCCTTGTCTTGACACTAAATAGTCGTTAATAATGAGTTTTGACACAAAAAGTATTATTGTGCCCTTCATTTCATGGTGATGGCTTTCTCAACTTCGTTAGATGTTCCCCACCAGATGTAGTCCCACCGGCCTCTGTCTTCTAGGTCGTCGCCCGCAGCACATGAGTAATCCCGTAAACAAGAGACTGACACGAGTAAACATGACACATACGTGTTACTTAGTCAGTTAAGTGTCACTAAAAGTGATTCTTTCGACAGTTATCAAAGGAAACATTTCAAAATAATGACGGAATGTTCTGTTTACTTCCACAATGTTTTTTTTTGCTGTGAAAATTGAATGTTGATTTACACACACACACACTCACACACACAATTTGGCGAGGATTTGACTTCAGGTTTAGACTAGAGTATGCTATTTTGGATAAGCGACAGGAAGTTTGTATTCATTTACTAGTTAATATCCGAGGAAGAAAATTACGGATATGCCGGTTTCCATGTTTTCCGAAAGTAGAATGTTCCAATAAAAGCCTTCTGTAAACTGAAACGGCTGAAAGCGAAAAAGCTATTGCCATCATTTTAGATAGGAATTTTTTTTAGCGTACTCATTTCCAAAACTGTCCAGAATGGTATGTCAGGCTGAGTCATCGAAGTGGTGGGGGTGCATGAGACTGAAATGTAGAAGTGAAGGGAAGTGGGTATTCGCTGCCTCTATAACGACTAGCTGTGGAACAAACGCTGAACGCTATTTTCACGTTTGACCGTTTTTGTAAAAGCCAAAACGTGGTGTAAAGTGAACTCCCAAAAAGTGGGGATTACCTATATTTGAATTCGTTTCGACTACGGCATTGCCCGTTCAAAAAGCGCATGTTTGGAAAGGGCTGGACTTTATGGTGTGTGGAATAGCTTGCCATAATTGTCATGCAGAATATTTTTCCTTCTGTCGTACGAAACTATAACTTCGAAGTATTTTGTCAATGTTATTAATTTATATATTTGACATGTACAGTTGGATCTATAAGTAAGATGTGAGAGTATATACTGTTATCTTTTCCTCGGTGACGAACCTCCCTATCCGATGAACAAGAACCGAAAGTTCAATGGTGTAAAGTTCAAGCGCCATTATTTCCATCTCATGTGACCCTACGTGGATGAAGTTTTTAGAAAAGTAACTAAAACCTCATTTCAATGGAAAATTCCATTGTTTAAAACAGTGGGTAGTAGATGCTTTAATGAGTAACCTTGTTACTTTCAAATGAAACAGTCAATTGTTGCAGACGGAGGACCAAGAAAATCACACTCATCGTTTTAGAAGTAATTTTTTCATTTATTTAAATCGGGAACCGCTTATTCAATAAAACCCATCACAGTTTAACCCGTCACCCTGCGTTGCGAGAGGCTGACACAGACCGAGTGGGGAACGGATTCCCGAAAAGTACGAGCAGCAGGTCTCTGGTGAAGCTCCGACGGGCATAGCAAGTCGGAAATGGATTTTGATAAATTGCATAAGTAATAAAAAGGAGAACACGCTTAGCAGCACCAGGGCCAAACTCCCCTGTTTTATTGAAATATTTAGCGTTCAGGTAAAAAAAATCAGAATTCATTTCTTCATACTTATTTGGACCCTCGCCTTTCCGTCGGGCTTTTTAGCTCAATAGTTAAGAGCGACGCTACGTTGAAGCGCCTGCTTAATCGGTCTTAAATTCGATTCCCGCACTAGCCCCAATTTTTTCAATTGTTTACTTTCAAACATACCCAAACATATTATAAATTAAACATCAAGATTAATACTATCCACCAGAGCTACAAAAGGCACCGACAAGAGCAATAAAACCCAATGCTAAGATACCTAGGTCAAAATAGAAATTACTCCCAGACCACTACTAAGCATCCTTGCAGGAATGACCCCTATATGGAGTTCAAACCCCTTTGACAAAATGAATATCCCCACACCACCCACCACCACACTCACAACATTCTCACCAAATTCCCAATAAATAGACAAAAAAAAAACTTAGACAATCATACGCCTGAAGAGGCCCAGAGAGGGTCGAAACATGAGCTAGTTTATGTAGCGAATCCACAACCTACTATTTATTTCCAGCTCTACTCTAAAACAACTCAACTCCACGAGTAAAATGTTGTATGCATCGAGCACTCTATGAAATAAATCCAAAACATTTCAGAAGTGGCTTCATATTATTGATATATCATTATATTATGTTATACTGCAAGCCTGATTTGTACCACATATATATATATATATATATATATATATATATATATATATATATATATATATATGTATATATATATATATATATTCAGAATTTTATTTTTGTGACGGCACCAGTTTGAGATCAGGAATGGGGCTACCGTATTGCAGAACAGCAATCGCCTTTTGTTAACTCGTACTTTATTTTCTCTCAGCTCACGACTTAATCCTGAAGCAGACAGTCATCGGAAATAAAATCACAGGACATGCATTTCTCAGGCGTTTTTTTTTTTTTCTTTTTGACTCCTTTTTACTATTCTTTTTTTCCTTTTTTGTAATATATATTTGATGTTTTGTTTTTAATATTCATTTTGATTTTCTGACCAAGGGTTGTTCTTAATCTTTTTCCTTTATATTTGAATTTCAACTTTAGAAAATTATGTATAGGCCAACCCCCAATTTTTGACTAAAAATTTGGTCTTCAAAACCAGAACTACACGAGAGTAAACATGATGTTTGAATATTTTTCAAAAGCACCAAGGGTCAGTATTCGATGCCAGATGAAAAAAAGCAGAGTTTCGAATGCCAATTTTCTGTACTAGAAAGATCTACATAACATAATCTTCCAATCTTGTTCCCATAAGGTCTTGAGCTTATTAGATATCATATAGGTATTTCTGAGCCTAAATTGATCTGGTATACGTATCCCGTACTGGGGCACCCTGTAAGGAATAATGACGAGAAGTATGCAACGTGTGCATGAGAAAATCATGCTCAACCTTACATGGAGAGATCACAAGACAGCACAGTATATAAGGAAGAAAACGGGTGTCCATGACATCATAAAAACTATTTAAAAACTCAAATGGCAATGGGCAGACCATATTGCAAGAATGAAAGACAACCGATGGACATCACGTCTCACAACATGGGTCCCCAGAGATCACATAAGAAACTGAGGCCGACAGAACACAAGATGGAAGAAATACTGGCTCCGTGACGCCCATGATAGAGAATGTTGAAGAATCCTGTATGTCAGAGTACAAATTAGTAATTCAATATCCGATGCTTGATGAGTTTATTTCATAAAGTGGCCAATACATTCAACATAAAGTTAAGTTAAAGTAGAGCTTTCAACTTGGTGAAATAATTGATTTGCTTCACAAACACTTTTGTCTTTTGGGGATTTTCAGGCGAATTCAGATCCCTATTTAAGACGTTATTGGGAGCGGTGTATTTTCTGAGTGGAAAAACTCCATCTTATTTTATCTGTATTTCTTTTTTTTCTTGTTTACCTGTTGATCTCTGTTTGTATTTATTTTTTATCTTTCATAAGGGAAGTGAATTCATGGCCGGCTGTAATATTTTTTTTATCTGTGTGTAGTTAATCTATCAGCTTTTTAATAGAGATCGAAATAAATCGAATCATTTGCATGAAGAAGCTTCAAAGGGCAGAAACATGAACGCATTTGTATACCGGATCCATTATTTCACCATATATATATATATATATATATATATATATATATATATATATATATATATATATTAATTATGAATGCGTTATATTACTTTGAAACTCTATCTGAAATGATCTTCCATTATAATACGGTGAATGTATCATCTGGCCAAGACAGCATAAATAGAAAAAACAAAGAAAATATTTTATTCCATTTACGCTGTCTTGCTTGAATGATACAATATATTG